>JBBGZY010000105.1:7012500-7252500 GCA_037952925.1 Lithobates clamitans | reverse complement strand
AAATCTAGCTAATTGCTAATTAGCAGCACACTATTTGGAGTGAGTTCAGGTGGGGGGGGGGGGGTTGTGAAATCTAGCTAATTGCTAATTAGCAGCACACTATTTGGAGTGAGTTCAGGTGGGGGGGGGTTGTGAAATCTAGCTAATTGCTAATTATAAGCACACTAAATACACTCCAACAAAATACATTCAAAATGAGTAGACTAGGTGGATATGTTCCCATCACTTCATGCTGGGAAGGTTATTGAAGGAAACTATACATGCATGACAAAAAATAACAGGAAAAAATCCCAGCATGTGTGAGGATAAAAAGGGGACATTCACACTATATTGCAATGATGGGAAGTAGTGTTTGAAGCAAGAAATACATTACATTATCAAAGATTACATAAAAGAACATGTGATGCTAATAAAATAAAAATAGCTTACCTTAATATAGTCCTTCTGCAGGACCTGTATGATGGCAGAACAGGTCTCTGGGATAATGATCCCCAGAGCCTGGGGGGAGATGCCTGTCGAGAACTTAAGGTCCTGCAGGCTTCTCCCTGTGGCCAAATACCGCAAGGTAGCGACCAGCCTCTGCTCCGGAGTGATGGCTTGCCTCATGCAGGTATCCTGCCTGCTGATATAGGGGGTCAGCAAAGCCACCAAACGATCAAAAACGGGGTCCGTCATCCGGAGAAAGTTCCTGAAATCCTCAGGATTATTCTCACGGATCTCACGGAGCAAAGGCATGTGACAGAACTGGTCACGCTGAAGCAACCAATTCTTGGTCCATGAACTCCTCCTCGCCCTGTTCATGGACTGGTCTTGGGCTGAAGAATAAACTACAGCACCAAGCACATACAATGCACGAGCTCTACAACGAGTACGTACAGGTAACATGGCTTCAAAACGGTCGGCTGGTCAGAACGCACTAAACAGAACGCACTGAAGAACAGCAAGGCCTGTGAAGAACGACCTGAAAATCAGGAACGAGCGGCCAATAAAACAAAGATTTCTCAATGCCAACTGACCAAACGCACTGAAAAGCAGATACAAACCTCACAAGCACAGACTGAACAACAGTTAAAACGAACTGAAAAATACGAGTCTCACAAGCGCGAATCGTCTCTCACCAAACTTCTACTAACACGAGATAAACACGAGATTAGCAGAAGGAGCCCAAAGGGTGTCGTACGGGCTATTGAACTTCCGTTTTATAGTCTCGTCGGACTTGGTGTACGTCACAGCGTACTAAGCTGGCGTACTTTTGTGTGGTCGTGTGTGGGCAAGTCCGTTCGTAAGAAAGTCTGCCCCAAGTCCGCCGAAGGTACGCCGGAAGTATGTCGGACAGGCTGTCCGACTTTTGTAGCTGCAAAGTCCGACCGTGTGTACGCGGCATAATAAACTATAGTAATCGAACGCAGTTGTTAGATGAACTTCAACTCAACATGTTTCATCTGATAAGACATCATCTGGAGATGGTGAGTACAATGTTTATCAGACTGCATATCTATTTAAACGACTTCAGCTAAACTTTAAGAGAAACATTCTAAAACAAGTGTTGAAAACTTTACCTTAAAAAGCAAGCAAAGGCTATAATTTTCACTAATAATCTTGTAATTAAAATTAAATTGTGGTTTATTGATATATAGACATTAAATTCCCTGTCACATTAATTTGCTGTTAAAAAGACACGGTGAGTTTGGTCTACAATATGTGTGGCTGGATGCCAACAAATCAATATAATTTCAATCAGCTTTTGGAGAAAAGAATTAAACCACAAAGTCTCAAACTGCATAATATGACCTCTGTGATTTATTTAATGAAATGTATTATAAAGCTGTAGTCATACTTTACCTGGGCATGCACTGACTTGTTTTATAGATGTACTTGTGTTAAAAGTGCTTTTGTACATTCTCAATTATTTATGAAAGAGGTACTTGTGCACTATAAAGATTTAATTTACACAGCCAAAAACTCATTTGTTTGTCTGTTAGAAGCCATCACAGACAGGGACAAACCATCTCTCCAGGATAAAATACTGATAGTCTGCACCACATCAAAAGTACTTAGTCTCTAGCAGCTGAGAAGTCGGTTATTTTCCTTCTTTCATTATTATCTCTGTATGAGATGCATCCTGGATTTGAATTAATACATGCAATAACAATTACCGTGAATAAAGCTTGCAAACTGTGTCCAAAGTCCCTGGAAGGAATTAATCCAGGGACTTCAGCATTGTAAGGCAAGAGTGCTAAACCATTTAGCCACCAAGTTGAGTTGAGTCCTGATTTCAGTTCCTTCTAGGTACACAATCTGCAAGTAATTGTATATTCTAGTGTTGGTATGTTACTGCAACCCATTCATGGAACCATAACTCAGTGAATGTTAAATTAATGAAATCTAAACTCTTTTGGATTATAAATAATGAAATATCACCAAAATATTTTTCTTAATAAACAGAATTTGATAAGTCTTAAGGAAGAGTTCTGCCCCCCCCCAAAAAAAAAAGTCAGCAGCTACAAATCTGCAAAACAAGATATGTGTGTGAGCCACTCAGGCTGTATGGGAATGATATCCAGTGCCTACTGCTGTGAGTACTGGCCGGGAAGGGAGCTTGTCTATGTGCCAGACAATGGTAGAGAGTGATAGGTGTCCCAGAAATCAAGTCAAAGCCTGCTGTGTGATAGTGATTGACAGTCTCAGGTTGAACCCCTTTCAAGTCATGCCCCAACACATTTCACTCCGTCCACCGGAGCTTACTCTTGGGATCCCCATGAGTAAGCTCTGGTGGGAGCGGAGTGAAACATGTTGGAGGGCATGGCCTGGTGGGGCCCAGGCTAAGACTGCTATTCACTATCACCCAGAAAGCTTTGACATGATGTGCTGCTCCCAGGACACCTATCACTCTCTACCAGCAGCTACAAATATTGTATTAGTGTTATATTGTATTAGGCACTTGCCTGTCCAGGAATCTAGCGGTGTCCTCATCCGAGTTGAGTCTTGAATAGTTCTGGACCGGGTACTATGTACCCGCTCCCCCCAACAAAAGGTGCCAAATGTAGCAGTGGAAGGGGGGAGGAGGCAGACAAGTGGAGCGTCCCCTTTTGGGTGGATCTCTGCTTTAATATCTATAGAGCATAAGTTCGGGCTGAACCTTGGTTGTTCGGATGTTCTGCGAACACTGAACAATATGCGCTGTTCGGGGAAAATTCGGAACACCATTAAAGTTTATGGGACATTAACATGAAAAATCAAAAGTGTTCATTTTAAAGGCTTATATGCAAGTTATTTTCATAAAAAGTGTTTGGGAACCTGGGTCCTGCCCCAGGGGACATATATCAATGAAAACATTTTTTTTTAAAGTGGCCGTTTTTTCAGGAGCAGTGATTTTAATAATGCTTAAAGTGAAACAATAAAAGTGAAATATTCCTTTAAATTTTGTTCCTAGGGGGTTTCTATAGTATGCCTGTAAAGTGGCACATTTTTCCAGTGTTTAGAACAGTCCCTGCACAAAATGACATTTCTAAAGGAAAATAAATCATTTAAAACTACTCGCGGCTATAATGAATTGTCTATGGGAGAAATAAAAAGTGCTAATTTTAAAGGCTTATATGCATGGTATTGTCTATCTCTGACACACGGGGACTTCCCAATGGCTTCCCCATGGCATCAGAGGGGGGCGGGGCCACCCGTTTACGTAAACGGGTTTCCCCGCCCCCTCTGACGCCCCAGGAAAGCCATGGGGAAGTCCCAGAGGGGGGCGGGGTCACCTGGGTACATCACTGTGTGGCCCCACCCTCAGTTAAAAAAGAACTGTCACCTGCAAGGAAGCGTCATTGGGCGTGTGCCTCCCATGGAGGCAGATCGGTGGTGGCTTGCTGGGTTTTTTTTTTTTGGTACGTCGACGGAGTGAGAGAAGAAGATGAATGGACTTTGTGGGACATTTTTATTTTTGTATTTTTTAATAAAGGACTTGTCCCAAAGTGTGTCTTCTGTTTTATTTAAATGTTGACACTTTTTTTGTGAAATGGTATGGGTGCAACGTACCCTTTACCATTTCAAACAGGGGGGTGGGATCTGGGGGTCCCCTTGTTAAAGGGGGCTTCCAGATTCTGATAAGCCCCCCGCCTGCAGACTCCCACAACCACCAGGCTAGGGTTGTAGGGATGAAGCCCTTGTCCCCATCAACATGGGGACAAGGTGCTTTGGGGGGGCTATCCCAAAGCACCCTCCCCATATTGAGGGCATGTGGCCTGGTACAGTTCAGGAGGGGAGGAGTGCTTTCTCATCCCCCCTCTTTTCCTGCGGCCTGCCGGGTTGCGTGCTCGGATAAGGGTCTGGTATGGATTTTTGGGGGGACCCCCACGCCATTTTTTTAAAAATCTTAGAGCGGGATTCCCCCTAAATCCAATACCAGACCTGAAGGGTCTGGTACAGATTTTGAGGGGGACCCCTACGCCATTTAAAAAAAAAAATGGCGCAGGGTTCCCCTTAATATCCATACCAGACCTGAAGGGCCTGGTATGGAATTTGGGGGGACCCCCACACAATTTTTTTTTATTTTGGTTCGGGGTTCCCCTTAATATTCATACCAGACCCAAAGGGCCTGGTAATGGACTGTGGTGTATCCAATGCTGTTTTATTCAATTACTTTTATCTGTATTGCCGGGACCAACAATTCATTATAGCCAATAGTACTTTTTTTCCTTTAGAAATGTCATTTTGTGGAGGGACTGTTCTAAACACGGGAAAAATGTGCCACTTTACAGGCATACTATAGACACCCCCAGGTACGAAATTTAAAGGAATATTTCACTTTTATTGTTTCACTGTAAGCATTATTAAAATCACTGCTCCCAAAAAACATCCCTTTTTCAAACTTTTTTTTGCATTGATACATGTCCCCTGGGGCAAGACCTGGGTCCCCAAACACTTTTTATGACAATAACTTGCATATAAGCCTTTAAAATGAGCACTTTTGATTATTCAAGTTCATGTCCCATAGACTTTAACGGTGTTTGTGTGTTCTGCCAAATTTTTTGCCTGTTCGGTATGTTCTGGTGCAAACCGAACCGGGGGGTGTTCAGCCCATCCCTACTCCACATATGTTTTTTTTATGCTAAGTATGGATTTTGATTTTAAGTATTGTGTAAGTGTAACACTTATAAATATTACCTACCCACCACAGAAAGCAGAATACTCTCTCTGATAACATATTCATTTGCTCTTCTTTCCAGAAGGACACAGACATCTTTCTTCAAGCAAAGTATCCAGGGACAGCATCTACTGAATTGAGAATCAAAGTATGCAGGGACAGCATCTACTGAATTGAGAAGTTGACCCAGTATTGCAATGATCACAAGCTGTCTGTGCAGTTTTTGGCTGTGTTCACAAGTGTCTGATGCATATTATACTGCAGCCTCTCACCTTGTAACTTTAATGCCGCATACACACCATCGGACTTTCAGCCAAAAAAAACATGAATTTTTGTTCAAAGGTTGTTGGCTCAAACTTGTCTTGCATACACAGGGTCACACAAATGTTGGCCAACAATTCCGAACGTGGGAATGTGGTGATGTACAAGACGTACAATGAGCTGAGAAAAAGGAAATTCAATAGCCAGTGTGGCTCCTTCTGCTTGATTCCGAGTATGCGTGAACTTTTGTGCGACGGACTTGTGTACACACGATCGGACTTTCCGACAACAAAGTTTTGTTGGCGGAAAATTTGAGAACCTGCTAGCAAACATTTGTTGGTGGAAAGTCCGACAGCAAATGTTCGATGGAGCATACACACAGTCAGACTTTCCGACATCAAGCTCACATCCAACATTTCCCGTCGGAAAATCCTACCGTGTGTACGCGGCATAAGAGTTACAGTGTCATAACTGGGGTTGAGGAGACTAAGGATATGCATCCAACTGCCTACAGTCTAGAACATCTTTTTAATGCTAACAGACACATTTAAAAAAAAAAAAAATTATACTTGTGTTGTATATTGTGATGTCGGGAAACTACACAGACTTGTTTTTACTGACAGATACATTTTAAGGTACAAGTCTTCATGGTTAACCATAAGCGCTTAGACTTCTCTCTTTCAGCCCTGTGGGCTGTATAGGATACATCAATCAGATCCCCATCCATACTAAACAGTATGATAGGAAGAATCTACACTTCCATCTCTTGTGTTCAGACAGTTGCAGCACCCAAGGTTTCATGACTCCTGAACAATTACTGAATCTGATAGGATACAAGCACTGTTCAGCCAACATTTTCCACACACTCTCTTTATTTTGATTCCTGCTGAATCCATGAATAGCAACATATGAGCTTTGTATGGCCAGTCTAATGCCCCATACACACGGCCGGATTTTCCGACGGAAAATGTGTGATAGGACCTTGTTGTCGGAAATTCCGACCGTGTGTAGGCTCCATCACACATTTCCCATCGGATTTTCCGACACACAAAGTTTGAGAGCAGGATATAAAATTTTCCGACAACAAAATCCGTTGTCGGAAATTCCGATCGTGTGTACACAAATCCGACGGACAAAGTGCCACGCATGCTCAGAATAAATAAAGAGATGAAAGCTATTGGCCACTGCCCCGTTTATAGTCCCTACGTACGTGTTTTACGTCACCGCGTTTAGAACGATCAGATTTTCTGACAACTTTGTGTGACCGTGTGTATGCAAGACAAGTTTGAGCCAACATCCGTCGGAAAAAATCCTAGGATTTTGTTGTCGGAATGTCCGAACAAAGTCCGACCGTGTGTATGGGGCATAAGTGTGCTGTGCTTGCTATAGACTGCCAGCAACATGTGAATGCAATCATAAGAATAAGTGCAAATATATATATATATATATATATATATATATATACACTATATTATCAAAAGTATTGGGACATGCCTATGTTTTAAAATTTAATAGATAACAGCATTACCAAATATTTTCATTTTCCTCTGTTCTCTCTGTTCTTGAGTTATTTTGCTACATTGAAAGAACTACAATATATTACCAAAAGTATTGGGATGCCTGTTATTACACACACATGAACTTTAATGGCATCTTAGTCCATAGTCTTCAATATTGAGTTGGCCCACCCTTTGCAGCTATAACAACTTCAACTCTTCTGGGAAGGCTGTCCACAAAGTTTAGGAGTGTATCTATAGGAATGTTTGACCATTCTTCTAGAATGCATTTGTGAGGTCAGGCACTAATGTGGACTAGAAGGTCTGCTCTAATTCATTCCAAAGGATCGGGTTGAAGTCAGGACTCTGTGTATGCCAGTCAAGTTCCTCCACCCCAAACTCGCTCATCCATGTCTTTATGGACCTTGCTTTGTGCACAGATGCACAGTCATGTTGCAACAGGACGGGGCCATCCCCAAACTGCTCCCCTAAAATTGGGAGCATGAAATTGTCCAAAATGTCTTGGTATGCTGACACTTTAAGTGTTCCCTTCACTGGAATTCAGAGGCCAAGCCCAGCCCCTGAAAAACAACTCCACACCATAATCCCCCCTCCACTAAATGATTTGGACCAGTGCACAAAGCAAGGTCCATAAAGACATGGATAAGCAAGTTTGGGTTGGAGGAACTTGACTGGCCTGCAAACAGTCCTGACCTCAACCCAATACAATAGAACACCTTTGGGATTAATTTGAGCGGTGACTGCAAGCCAGGCCTTCTCGTCCACATCAGTACCTGACCTCACAAATGTGCTTCTGGAAGAATGGTCAAACATCCCCATAGACACACCCCTAAACCTTGTGGACAGCCTTCCCAGGATAGTTAAAGCTGTTATAGCTGCAAAGGGTGGGCCAACTCAATATTGAACACTACGGTATATGGAATATTGGCTCAAATTCCAGTAGATTCCTGTTGAGCCGCACAACATACGAGCTGTGTATGGCCAGTCTAATGCTGGCCATACACTATACAGAAAATCAGCCGAACACATTTTCGAAAAACGAACGTTCGACCGTGACCGCAAACGATCGTGCCATCATGTAATGACCGATAAATTGTTCAGTGGACATGAATAAATCATTTTTTGTTCGTTTTTTTACATATACCTAATGCAGACAGTTCGGACAGGAAAAACATTAACCTTGCAATTTATCGTACGTTCGGCAGAAATTTTCCAAACTTCCCGTTGGTTTTTTTCCCACAAAAATGTCACAAACGATTATCGATTTGTGCCCATTAACTTGCCGAAAAACGAACGAAGTGTCTATACGAACGATTTTTCGGCCGATTTTTCGTATAGTGTATGGCCAGCATTGGTCTGCTATTACTGCAGTTACCATTTTTAGTATATGGTTTTCAGAAACAAAAAAAATGTTAGGTTTACTTTCTTACGATTTTCGGAAGTACTGGTTTTAGAATGCAATTAGCTGCAGCAGGGACATTAGACAGGAAGCCCATTGTAGGATGGATACTAAAAAGAATACTTTGACTTACTACATTTACATAAGGTGTTCATTTTTTACATTTCAATTACTTTTTACACTGATCACTAATCTTTCTTGCTTATTATCATAAAGAATGACATCCTTAAAGTAAATTTGTCACCCTGGCCAATGAATATAACGTTGGAAGAAAAAACTAGATAACTCCCCAATCTCAAAACCATCAGTGCTGGGCAACCTGCAAGCTATTGAAAGTGCATAAATTGTTGTTTCTATCTAAGGCCAAAAACCAACCATTTATGTTAAGGTGGCAGCATTGTATTAGGAAAGAAATCATGTATGTGTTGCACCCTCTAGCTAGCATGCTAGTGTATATCGTTAACTGATAGTGTAGGTACAGTGGGGAAAATAAATATTTGATCCCCTGCAGATTTTGGAAGTTTGACCACTTACAAAGAAATTAAGAGTCTATAATTTTATCATAGGTGTATTTCACAGAATATCAATCAAAAATCCAGAAAAAAAACACAATACAAATGTTATAATTTGAGTTCCAGTTCAGTGAGTAAAATAATTATTTGATCCCCAAGCAAAACATGACTTAGTACTTGGTGAAGAAACCCTTTTTGGCAAGCACAGAAGTAAGATGTTTATTGTAGTTAGTGACCAGGTTTGCACACATTTCAGGAGGGATTTTTATCTACTCTTCTTTACAGATCTTCTCTAAATCCTTAAGGTTTCTTGGCTGTCACTTGACAACTCGAAGTTTCAGCTCCCACCATAAATTTTCTATAGGATTAAGGTCTGGGGACTGGCTAGGCCACTCTAGGACCATAATGTGCTTCTTTTTGAGCCACTCCTTTGTTGCCTTGGCAGTATGTTTTGGGTCATTGTCATGCTGAAAGACCCATTCACGACCCATCTTAAGTGTTCTGGCTGAGGGAAGACGGTTCTCATCCAAGATTTTACAATACATAGCCCTGGCCATTGGCCCCTCAATGCGGCAAAGTCAGTCTGTACCTTTAGCAGAGAAATAGCCTCAAAGCACAATGTTTCCACTTCTGCGCTTGACTGTAGGGATGGTGTTCTTAGGGTTATAGTCAGCATTTTTCTTCCTCTAAACATGGTGAGTCCTCCTCAAGAAGGTATATGTACAGTGATGCCAATTAACATCTCAATGATTCAGAGAAGCATTGGGAGAAAGTGCTGCGGTCAGATGAGACCAAAATTGAGCTCCTTGGCATTAGCTCTACTCGCTGTGTTTGGAGGAAGAAAAATGCTGACTATGACCCTAAGAACACCATCCCTACAGTCAAACACGGAGGTGGAAACATGATGCTTTGGGACTGTTTCTCTGCTAAAGGTACAGGCTGACTTTGCTGCATTGAAGGGCCAATGGACAGGGCCATGTATTGTAAATTCTTCAGCCAGAACACTGAAGATGGGTCGTGGATGGGTCTTCCAGCATGACAAAGACCCAAAACATACCGCCAAGGCAATAAATGAGTGTCTCAAGAAGAAGCACATTAAGGTCATGGAGTGGCCTAGTCAGTCTCCAGACCTTAATCCTATATAAACTTTATGGAGGGAGCTGAAACTTTGAGTTGCCAAGAGACAGCCAAGAAACCTTAAGGATTTAGAGAGGATCTGTCAGGCAGAGTGGACCAAAATCCATCCTGAGATGTGTGTAAACCTGGTAACCAACTACAAGAAATATCTTAACCCTGTGCTTGCCAACATGGGTTTCTCCACTAAGTACTAAGTCATATTTTTCTTGAGGATCAAATACTTATTTTACTAACTGAACTGCAACTTAATTTATAGCATTTGTTTTATGTGGTTTTTTTTCTGGATTTTTGGTTGATATTCTGTTTCTATCCTTTAAAATACACCTATAATAAAAAAGATAGACCCTTCATTTCTTTGTAAGAGGGAAAACTTCCAAAATTTGCAGGGGACCAAATAATAATTTCCCCACTGAAATGTGGTCTGGCTGAAAGTCAGGCCTAAGTTGAATCTGGGTCAAGGTTAACTCCCTTGAGTGACTCAGGGAGGCTGGTTGACTCAGCAAGAAGCATCTCTGGTGCCTCCGTCTGTTTTCTGGTATCTTGGAGAAGCTTCCAGATGTAGTGGGAGGATGTTAGGAGGAGCTGTTTGGCATATTTATGAGGTCCTCAACCATTCCTTAGCAAAAAGGTTCTGGAAGGGGGTAGGCTCCTCATAAATAGGAATGAGTCATGCCAGCAGGGGCAGTCCAGTGGAAGATAGAGATAGCGTGCTGGGGAGGCTGTCGGAGGCCCTTGCAGGGTGCCCCCTAGTCTGGGGAGATGACCTTGAGGCTGGGGCTCGGATGCTGGAAGGATCCCCCTCAACACAGGAAGGAAACCCTTTCCTGGAGGCATGGAAGCAAGTGAGAGGACAGAAGGAGCAGGTCAGAACGTCTGGGAGATCTCCTGAGAAGTCAGCCGGGTGGGCTGGTGAGTGTTCAGTCTGGAAGGACTGTGGAGAGAGTGTCAGTCTGGGAGGACTGTGAAGAAGTTAGCCAGGAGGGCTAGTGAAAGAGGTAGCTGCAGCCAGGTGGGCTTGCAGTGCCTGTAGAGGTGGTGCTAGGATAAGTGACCACAGAGAGGAAGTTTTGTGAAAGTGTAAACTGGGTCACCCTATCTTCAAGGGGCTGAGAGTTCCTGCCTGTAATGGGCCTTGGCTACCAAATTGCAACAAGGTGACACAGCTGGCATTCTAAAAGCGAGTGCTGGAGGAAGCAGTGGAGTGTATATAGGAAAGTTGTCCCTGAAATGTGTTTGAAGACAAGTTCTAATCCCTCAATAAACAACAAAAACAAAGTACTGGACTGTTTTCTGTTCTCTGAGGTGACTGTGAAGATTTGATATGCCTGGCTGTGCAGGGTGGGGGATCCCAGTTATTTGCGGCCCTTAAGGTTGTGTGTTACAAGTGCATGTGGAGAGAGACAAGGGGGAAGGGTATTAACAACAACTTTACCAGGGAGGTTGTGAGGGATTTCCCCAACGGCCATGTGCTCTTGATTCACCTCTCCACTCTATGCTGCACGATGGTGGTAATTTCCATTATCTACATGACTGCAGGCACACAAATGTGAAATTTAAGTATTTTCAGCTTTTTTTTTTTGCTATGTTTGTGCCCATACATATTGGATTCATAGTACTTTCAGTTTATACAACTCTACCCCATTTGTTCATTTAGCCCTTATTATTCATTAGGTTTATGTCCTTTGAATTGTTTTCTACTTGTGAAGGCTTTGGAGGGATCCTGGTGCTCTTGCATGCATGTGTATTCTGCCATATGTAGTAAATTGCCTACATTTTCCTACATTCGTGTTTTTATGTGCATTTATATGTGTTTATGACATCACTGTTTATATTTTTAGACAGTTGTTCAATCTGTTGCTCTTGAGAACCCCCAGACGAAGACCTTTGAGTCAAAACTCTTAGGGTTAACCACGGTTTTTGGGATCTAGAGCTTTTCCTTGTATGAAGAAAGTTCCATCATCCTGTGCAAATTTTGCTTTTGCGTGTATTTTATCAGTGTCTTAAAATTGTATTTAATAAAATTATACTTGTATTTTTATATACCGTATTTATCGGCGTATAACACGCACAGGTGTATAACACGCACCCCAATTTAGGAGGGAATTTTAAGGAAAAACAAAACTTTTAGGAGGGAAGTTGAAGGGAAAAAAACTTACATTTAAATGCCCATCATTGCAGCCTTCTCAGTGCAGCCTTGCCCCAGTGCAGCCATGTCAGTGCAGCCATGTCAGTGCAGCCTTGTCAGTGCAGCCTTGTCAGTGCATCCTTCCCCAGTGCAGCCATGTCAGTGCAGCCATGTCAGTGCAGCCTTCTCAGTGCAGCCTTCTCAGTGCAGCCATGTCAGTGCAGCCATGTCAGTGCAGCCTTGTCAGTGCAGCCTTCCCCAGTGCAGCCTTCCCTAGTGCAGCCTTGCCCCAGTGCAGCCTTGTCAGTGCAGCCTTCGATCCCCTGTCCCTGCTTCCTGGGCTTCAAAATCGCCGACCGCGATTTGAAAATGGCGCCGCCGGCGCCGAAATACACAGGGCCGGTCCTCGGCTCTTTCCAGCAACTCTCGTTCACTTTTGGCTCCACTCGTAGTCCTGAGCGGAGCTATCCGAGTAGGTTCGGATAGCTCCGCTCGGGACTACGAGTGGAGCCGAAAGTAAACGATAGCCGCCGGAAAGAGCCGAGGACCGGCTCTGTGTATTTCGGCGCCAGCGCCATTATCAAATCGCGGTCGGCGATTTTGAAATTTTGACAGCTCAGGATCGCAGGGGATCGGCGTATAACACGCACCTGCGACTTTCCCCTGATTTTAAGGGGAAAAAAGTGCGTGTTATATGCCGATAAATACTATATTTGTCATAGTGGTGCCTTTCCAAAAGTCCCTTCCATAAACCTCCTTTCTGTATCTACTTATCTCTGTGGCACCAATATGGCTACCAAACCAGGCATTCAGATAAGAATTTTTGGGTTTTAGGCAGAGTCTTATAGTACAGGAGGCAGCTCTAATTAGACTGCTTAGGATTTTGGAGTAGAAAAGGCAATAAACTATTGTCAGTAAAAAGAGGAGTCGACTCACAAATCAAAAAGAAAAAAGGCTGAACACTGCAAGTATCACACAAGGAGTAAGTAACCTTCAAAAAGGAGGGGGCACCCTGGGTTTCTGCCAGATCAACATGTATAGTTCTTGCATTTGCAACCTTTGTACAGGGATAAGGCAAGGGAAATGTGCATATATTTTTATTTTTATTATTTTTTAACCTTAAAATACAGTTGTGAGAACTAAAACAATATAGGACAATATAAAACCATTACTACCCCAGAGCCTCTCCCATCCTCTGGAACTCACTACCCCAAATCTGTCCGGTTATCTCCTACTCTGTCCACTTTTAGGCGATCCCTGAAAACTCATTTCTTCAGCTAATAACGGAATCTTCTACTCCCCTCATCAGTTTATCCCACATAGTCCCAACTTTGTTTCACCAGCCTCCATTGTCTCTCTTTATATTGTAAAGCGCTGCACAAACTGTTTGCGCTATATAAATCCTGTATAATAATAGTAATAATATTCCAATTGTGGGCTTCTTAAATGAACATATAAAAATGTAGCTCTAGATCAGGGGTCTCAAACTGGCAGCCCTCCAGCTGTTGCGAAACTACAAGTCCCATGAGGCATTGCAAGGCGGACAGTTACAAGCATGGCTCACACAAGCAGAGGCATGATGGGACTTGTAGTTTCGCAACAGCTGGAGGACCACCAGTTTGAGACCCCTGCTCTAGATCATATGACATCTCCAGCAATGTAGGTGTCATCTACACATCTGATTTAATCCTGGAGCTCTGAAAAAAACAAAAAAAACCAAAAAAAAACATACATATGTTTATTTGAAGAGAGCTATTGAGCTAAAGACAAAACCATTCTTTGTCATGCATTAGCAGCCTGCTCTGTACATTGATTTAGTTGCACTCCATAGCCATGGAAATTCAAAGTCACAGTTTAAAAAGAAAATCAATTAAACTATCTGCTTTAACAGAAATGTCTAACTTATTCTAATCAGTGACATATTGCTGCACACAGGGTCCAGTGGATTTGTTTCACAGAAGAATGGCTCAGAGGAATACGATGACCACAGAGAACTAATTACAGCAGTAATTCTCCTTGATCATATACATAGGTGAGTATTTGTTTAGGTGGGGTATCCTCAGGGCCAGATTTAAATCTCAGGAGCCTATAGGCAGAAAATTCTGAAGTGTCCCCCCCCCCCCATTTACAGTATTGGTAGGTGGTCACGTGTCGCTGCACCTGTGTTTGGTGCTGCATAAAGGTCACGGCAAGTAGTAGTCCACGGCCACAACACAAATGTATGCACCATATATATAGAAATGCTAGCGCAGTATAACGCTGCACTGCTGCGATATAATGCACTTTATTAATACATATACAACAATCATAGGTGTGCACAGCTTATTGCAAAAAAGGAAGGTAAACTAGATGGAATGCAAAAAAGGAAGGTAAACTAGATGGAATGCAAAAAAGAAGGTAAACTACATGGAATGCAAAAAAGGAAGGTTATTGCATTAAGGTGTGTACCTGAAACCAAAGCTCAAACACATATGTGTGTGTATATATTGCCAGTTAACCACTTGCCAACCGGCTCATAGAATGACAGCTACAGGGCGTACAGTGATGTCATCCCAGAATCCCGCTCTGACAGCGGCCGTTTACCATGTGGTTGCTCCGTCAAATGATGGAGTGATCACTTGTAAACAAACCAGCGTCATGTCATGACGCTGGTTCCTCTCTCCCCTCTGTGTACTGATCGGTACAGTGTGAGAGGAGAGGGGGAGAGATCGGATGGCAGCAGCGCTGTGGGCTGGATCTGTAGTGCCCACAGCGCTGCTCTGTGACAATTGCAGTCACATCCAGCCATCCATCCATCCATGCTCAGCCATCCCTCGATGCTCAGCAATACCCTGCAATACTCTGCAATACTCTGCAATACCCTGAAATGCTCTGCAATACCCAGCAATACTCTGCATTACCCTGCAATACCTTGCAATACTCTGCAATATGCCGCAATACTCTGCAATACCCTGCAATACTCTGAAATACCCTGCAATACTCTGCAATACCGTGCAATACTCTGCAATACCCCGCCATACTCTGCAATACCCTGCAATACTCTGCAATACCCTGCAATACCCTGCGATACTCTGAAATACCCTGCAATAATCTGCAATACCCCGTAATACTCTGCAATACTCTGCAATACTCTGCAATACCCTGCAATACTCTGAAATACCCTGCAATACCCTGCAATACCCCGCAATACTCTGCAATACCCCGCAATACTCTGCAATACTCTGCAATACCCTGCAATACCCCGCAATACTCTGCAATACCCTGCAATACCCCCCAATACTCTGCAATACCCTGCAATACCCTGCTATACTCTGCAATACCCTGCAATACCCTGCAATACTCTGAAATACCCTGCAATACTCTGCAATACCCTGCCATACTCTGCTATACTCTGTCATACCCTGCCATACCCTGCAATACTCTGCAATACCCTGCCATACTCTGTCATACTCCGCTATACCCTGCAATACTCTGCGATACCCTGCCATACCCTGCAATGCTCTGCAATACCCTGCAATACTCTGCAATACCCAGCCATACTCTGCAATACCCTGCCATACCCTGTAATACTCTGCAATACTCTGCAATACTCTGCAATACCCAGCCATACTCTGCAATACCCAGCCATACCCAGCCATACTCTGCCATACCCAGCCATACTTTGCAATACCCAGCCATACTCTGCAATACCCAGCAATTCTCGGTGATACCCAGCCATACCCAGTCATACTGGGCGATACTCTGCAATACCCTGCCATACTCAGCCATACCCAGCATGCTTAGCCATGCTCAGCCATACTCGGCCATGCTCGGCCTTTCTCTGCCATGCTCAGCCATTCTCGGCTGTACTCGGCCTCTGTATGTGGCCAGTTTGTGAAAGTCTCAGACTTGTGGTATTGTCGTACTCAGGAGGAGTAGGAAAATCTATTTTGGGTGTCATTTTTGGTATGTACATGCTATGTGTTAGAAATATTGTATAAATGGACAATTTTGTGTTAAAAAAAATGCGTTTTAACCACTTCCTGCCCGCCGTCATATGATGTCCTTGATTTTGTGTGGGCATATCTGAAAGATGCCTGCAGCTACAGGCATCATTCAGATAGCAGCTTTTTCAGCCGGCGATTCCCTACACCATAGGAATGATCATAGCAGCTGTTCCACTGCTTGATCATTCTTACGGGAGGCGAGAAGGGATGTCCCCCCCGTTGCCCTCCGGTGCTTCTACCGACTCACCGCTATGATCGAAGCCAGGATCTTTTTTTTTTATTCCAGGCTTCCCAGCCTAGAGGTGAGATGTGTTGTCTTATTGACCCCATATCTCACTGTAAAGAGGACCTGTCATGCCAAATTCCTATTACAAGGGATTTTTACATTCCTTGTAATAGGAATAAAAGTAATCAAAAAATGTATTTTTTGGAAAAAAGTGTCAAACTAAAATAAATTAAGTAAAATGAACAATAAAAAAAAAAATTTAAAGCGCCCCTGTCGGGAGGTGTGGCCTAACGTAGCATGTGAGCGGATGTCTTTCCTAGCAGCTCCATGATCCCTCTGAACAATCCTGTGTAATCCGGCTCACCTGCCACACAAAAATTGGCTGAAACCTCCCCTGTATACTTGGGATAAACTCTGTACCACTCTTGGGAGATTCCGGTGGATGGGAAAATGAAAGGGGAAGAAACAGCCCGCGGCCAGGATGAGTATAACCACACGCTACAGCCAAGATGGCCGCCGTTCCACCATCATGCACTCATCTCTGGCATCCACGCCGGATCTTTTTGAAGAGGAGCCCGATCCTTCACTGCCATCCTCTCCTGGGACCTCGTCTCCCCCGGCACTGCCGGTCCTCCCTCCCCACAGCAATGATGGCCTGGAGGACGGTCCGGATTCAGAGCCCACTCTGCTGGATGTCCTTAAACTTATTAAGGTAAACCACTCAGATATTATGGGGAAAGTGGAGGAACTTAAACTGGACATAACAATTATGTGCCAGGACATGCATAAAATGAGGGACCCGGTCTCTGAGACTAAACGCCGCATTATTGATTTGGAAGATGCTGTCGGCCCGGTCCAAACCACCCAAAAAACGCATGGCACTAAAATCCTCTCCCTGGAAGACAAGGTCGACGATTTGGAGAACAGCCTGTGCAGAAATAACCTGCGTCTGGTAGGCCTACCTGAGCGGGTCGAGGGTTCGGACCCGGTCTCCTTCCTGGAAAGCTGGTTTACCCAGGAATTTGGGAAAGACTGTCTATACCCTTGTTTTGTCCTGAAACATGCTCATAGAGTGCCTGGCAGGTTGCTTCCTGCAGGCAACCCTCCTCGCACTATGGTGATCCGTCTCCTCAATTATCAGGATAGGGACTCTATCCTGCGTGCTATTCGCATAAAAAGGAGCCTCAAAATAAACAATGCATCCGTGTCTCTGTTTCCTGACTATTCTCTGGCGGTCCGCGCCTCAAGAGCCAAGTACCAACACATCAAGCTGAAGCTGAGGAAGAAGACCATCCAATACTCCATATTGTTTCCCGCCACATTGAGAGTCGTGCACCAGGGCCAGGTGTATTTTTTACAAACCCCAGCAAATGCCCTTTCCTGGTTTGAGTCCCTGCACCAGCCGGGCCGCATGTCTGACTGGGCCCCGGACACCTGAGTTGGGCTGTTCCCCTGGCAAATGTGATCTTTTTCACCCCAGCCGTTGGGCTCTTATCTGTGGCAGGTGATCTAAGTTACCTGTCTTCACAAGAGGACAAGGTTTCAACTTGGGATCTATGCTGCTCCATGTATGCATATTTCGTTGTCATCTGATTCTCTTTAAGATTTGTTCGCTGACTTGCCTGTAATGGCCATGTTTCTAGTATGTATTAGCAGTTTGGGATCTAAGCCTGCCCCTGGTTTTTAGGGCACGGCAGGGGTTAAATATGTGCTACTGCCTGTTCTCATGATGTCTCTTCAAATCAAAGTGATGTTGAGTGAATGGATGATTGTGGTGTGTAAGTGTGTGCCTGTTTTCGGTCCTGCCTTGTCCTCCCTCTGGGATTGCACCCGTGACGGGGCCTGTGATCTGTTGACTTCCAATATTTCACCATGTCTTTGGTCAAATGCATCTCCTGGAATGTCCGGGGTTTAAATTCAAAATTTAAAAGGGCCTCTCTGTTTGAATTCCTCAAGGTTCATAAACCTTATATATTGTGCCTGCAGGAGACGCACCTCATGGGGGCAAAAGTGCTTTCTTTAAAGAAACACTGGGTTATGCACGGATATCATTCCACATTTTCTAACTACGCCAGGGGGGTGTCCATCCTCATAAGGAAGGGCCTGCCCTTCTCATGATAGTGAGTGATTCTAGACCCTAATGGGCGGTATATTTTTCTTCAATGTATAATACACGCCACCCCGTTACTTTTGGTGGTGGTGTATGCTCCCCCCTGTCACAGGTGCACTCTTTACAGATCTGTGTTCAAAATTCTCTGATATGCCTTCAATAGCCACCATTATTGTGGGGATTTTAATTCTGTACTTGACCCCAACTTAGATAGATTGAAACCCGTCCAGTATGAATCTAAGCTGTTTTGTCAGTGGTGTACTTCCTTTGAATATATTGACCTCTGGCGACAACAGCACCCTTTGGTCAGGGAATACTCTTGCCAATCACGGTGGTATCATACTCTTTACAGGCTGGACTACGCCCTTGGGACTCTCGACCTGGCCTCATATATCCAGACTGTTTATTACTTATCTCAGACGATTTCTGATCATTCCGCCCTGTGTATTGAAGTTCTACTAAGCCATAGGCCTTCTTTTTGGTTGTGGAGACTCAGTCCCCTCTGGGTTTCTACCCTCGAATTTGAGGAGCTGGTCCGGCAAGACATGTCCCACTATTGGGGGGACAATGCCGGATCAGCTTCCTTTGGCCCCACGTGGGATGCCTTTAAGGCGTCTGTACGGGGCTCTTACATCTCTAACATTGCTAAACATAGGAGGTCCTCCCGAGCGGATCTTCTGGCCTTGGAATCCTCCCTGGAGGCAGCTAGGGCCCAATACTCTGCGCTCCCCACACCGGACTCTCATGGAGTCCTGGAGGGGGCGCACAGGGCCCTGGATCTTCATAGGGTTGATGCAACGTGGAATCAGCAGCTGTACTTGTCTGCTAGACTACACAAATATAGTGGTAAAAATAGTAAAATGTTGGCTTATCTTTCTCGTACTGAATACATCGACAGGACTATACCACAGATTCAGTTACCTGATGGCACTGTTACTTCAGACCCATTGACCATAAACCAGATGTTTAGGTCCTTCTATGAAAGCCTATATGCTGCCCCACCCCCCCGACGAGCTTGAGACACTAGGGTTCTTTGACTACCTTCAGTTTCCTATATTGGAAGATTCTCACATCTCCATATTAGACACACCTTTGACAATCAAATAAATCACTGACGCTATTCGCTCTCTACCCTCCAATAAAACTCCTGGGTTGGACGGTTTGCTCGCTGAATGGTAAAAAAACTATGCTGATGAATTGGCACAGAAATTACAGTCTCTCTTTAATCAGGCAATGGAGAAGGGCAAACTCCCCTCCTCCATGAACGAAGCCCTCATTGTAGTACTACCCAAACCCGACAAGGACAAACTATTGTGTGGGTCATACCGTCCAATCTCGCTACTAAACAGTAATGTTAAAGTGCTAGCAAAAGTTTTAGCTTTAAGACTGCAAAAGGTCATTCTCCACCTTGTCCACAGGGACCAGACTGGGTTTATGCCTGGGAAGACTACATATGACAATATTCATCGCCTTTATTTACATATTCATAGGGCTGCCACTATCAAGAGGAGCGGGCTGGTGTTATCACTGGACATGCTGAAAGCATTTGATACAGTCAGCTTGCCCTTTCTTTGGGAAACATGCATCGTATGGGTTTCAGCACCCAATTTATTAAAAGGGTCAGGTTGCTTTACACTAACCCCAGAGCAAGGATCAGTACCAATAAAGATGTGTCGGAAATGTGTACTTTGCGAAGGGGAACTAGGCAGGGCTGCCCACTTTTGCCACTTCTGTTCGCAATTGCCATTGAGCCTCTTGCTCTGGCAGTGCGTCAGATGGTGACAGTGGGGGCATCTGCTATGGTGAGCTGTCTGAGAGGATCTCCCTATATGTGGATGACGCTTTGATCTATTTGGGCGGCTCAGAGCAGGCCTTTGTCTCTCTGATGGAGGTTGTGGAGGAGTTTGGGAGGGTCTCGGGACTGCGTGTTGGCTGGGAAAAGTCTGTTGCATTCCCTATAGGCCCCAAAAGGGACTATACCTACCTAGCCCAATCTAAGTTGACCATACAGCATACATTTAAATATCTAGGAATATATATTAATAATAATCTATCGAGTTTCCAGACCCTCAATATCACCCCGATCATAACACATATGGAGACCAGGCTATGCTCCTGGGCCTCATTACCACTAAATTTATTTGGACGCGTGAATATTTTTAAAATTATATTCTTACCCAAATTTCTCTATGTTTTCCGGGCTTCCCCAGTCTTTTTGTTTGAAAAACTTTTTAACAAAATTAACTCACTTGTCTCCTCCTTCCTCTGGCAAGGATTGTGCCCGAGAATTGCTAGGGCCTCACTCCAGGCTGCAAAGCTGGATGGGTGGTTAACCTGCCCTAATCTACGACACTATTTTATAGCATCACAGCTTGCCTATGTTTATGACTGGTTTCTGGAGGCCTCCTCATCCTGCTCCACCACTCTATTGAATGCAATGAATGGCACTGGAGGCTCACTCATTGATACATTACATAGATCCATACCTAAACGCTGCTCCCATGGCTCTCCGATAGAGGTTAGTTGGTTAGCCTGGCATGAGGGTAATAAGGTGATCACAAAACCGGGAGGGGTGTCCCCCAAGGCTCCTATATGGCATAATCCAAATTTCCTAGAGCTCATGGGCCACCCAGACTCTCAGTGGTGGGCAAGACTGGGCATCACCCAAGCCTCTCATATTTTTTTAAATGATGCATTCATTTGGTTTAAAGATCTGAAGGCGAGGTGTGGTGTGACGAACAAGTTTTATTTTAAATATCTTTTGTTACACCATGCCATTAGGGCACAATTTTCTGGTCTGACCCTGGAGCTCACCGAATCACCTCTGGAGGCGCTAATGTTCTATCCGGACATTGAAAAACTGGTCACAACTGTATATTCTCGCCTGCAAGCTGCGGGGGTTAAACCCTTTCATATTGCTCAACAGAAGTGGGTAGAGGAATTACCTGGGATGTCAGAGGAGGGGTGGGAGGAGGCCTCAGAGGTGTGCTTTCTTGACCTTATTGGATCAAATGACCAATATGTGCAGTTCAAATTCATACATCAGTTACACTATACTCCTGCCAGGCTGGCCCGTATGAGATATGAGTCCGCAGCTTCCTGCGTTAGGTGTGGCTTCACTGATGCTGGATATATTCATATGTTTTGGTCCTGCCCTGTTTTGCCCACCTTTTGGAGGGACTTATTCTCCTTTTTTGAAAACACCCTACATATACAGGTACCCTGCACCCCAGAGGTTGGATTATTGGGTGTACTGAATGACTTTATAAACAGGACTCATATTCGAACTCCTGTCCGTATAGTACTGTTTTATGCTAGGAAGTTAATCTTGATGCAATGGAAGACTGCAACCGCTCCAAATGTCCAACTGTTGTACCGTATGATAAATAAGGCTATACCAATTTTTAAACTTAGCTACAAGGGTAGGGCCTGTCCAAAAAAGTTTACTAAGATCTGGCAACCTTGGCTTGTTATAGAGGATTCCTTTTGGAGAGATACTCCGCTTTCACAAAAATAACCAGTTCTGGTCTGCCCTGGATGGTATTTTGGTGTCTTTGAGAGGACCAGGGCCTTAAGGCTGGCTAGACCTCTGCATAATAAAGTTGGATGGGTTGGGGAGATGAGGCTGGACAAAGTTTGCCTCTTTGTGTGAATGTGTGTTGTGTTGTGTTGTGAGAGTGGCATGAATGTTGTGTGAACTGTTTTATCTCCACTGCATATAGCATTATGTCTTACAGTAGCTGGGCCCTACGTGGTCCACACACATTAACCTGCCATACCTATTGAAAAAGTTCATTCCTCCGTTGAGGATTCGGGAATTATAATATCTAAAAAATAATATTAAGCCCCTGTTGGGCTAATGTACATTATTTTCTATTTTGTAAAAGAGATTTGTTTATGAATACATCTGTAATATATGTACCTGTAAACTATTTTATATCAAATCAAATAAAAACAACTTTAAAAAAAAAAAGTGCCCCTGTCCCCGTGTGCTCGCATGCAAAAGTGAGCGCATACGTAAGTCCCACCCACATATGAAAACGGTGTTCAAACCACACATGTGAGGTATCGCTGCGAACATTAGAGCGAGAGCAATAATTTTGGCCCTAGACCTCCTCTGTAACTCAAAACTTGTAACTAGTAAAAAATTTTATAGCGCTGCCTATAGGGATTTTTAAGTTCCACGAGCATGTGCAATTTTGAAGGGTGACATGTTAGGTATCTATTTACTCGGCGTAACTTAATCTTTCACATTATGAAAAAACATTGGGCTAACTTTACTGTTTTTTTTTTAAAGCACAAAACTATTTTTTTTTTGCTAAATTTTATAACAGAAACAAAGAACAATACATTTTTTTTACAGAATTTTCAGTCTTTTTTCTTTTAGCGCAAAAAATAAAAAACCCAAAAGAATACCATCAAAAGAAAGCTCTATTTGTGTGAAAAAAGGACAAAAATTTCATATGGGTACAGTGTTGTATGACTGAGTAATTGTCAATCAAAATGTGAGAGCACCGAAAGCTGAAAATTGGTCTGGTTAGGAAGGGGGTTTAAGTGCCCAGTGGTCAAGTGGTTAAAGAAGGACAGTGCTGAGGAGCAAAAAATGACCTGGTCATGAAGAGGGTTAGTTGTTAAAATCAGTTTACAGTGTATGTATGGTTGAGGTTATTTTTTTTTTTGGGCAAAGGGTTTGTTTGCAAAAGTCTTTTTAAAGCCAATTCTGTTGGGGAAGCTGAAAAAAACGGACCTATATATCTATAGATATATTCAGGTCGCTCTCATAGTCAGGGAAGTAATAACTGAACCAGAGACCAGATCTGTCATTGGATGTAGAATTCTGACCTTTCCACCACCAGGCTGAGAGTGCATCAGTATCTGGACTCCGGACTGGATGTAATTCTCATGACCAACCAGACATTATTCTATCAGAATGATGAGGGAGGAGGTTAGCTAACCAGATTTGTTTTAGGTTAAATCAGCTCCTCTATCACAAGAGTTATCCAGTCTGCACTGATCCCTGTGTATGGTGGATTCCCTGTACTACTCCAGAGTCCGCATTCACCTTTCCAGAGACCTCCATGTACAAAAACCTCTTCACCTATCGCTGGTGTGTGGAATCCACCTCCAATCTGTGTGCAATACCTGCTCCCCCCCACCTGAGTGCAATACCTGCTCCACCCCCATAACTACATAATGAAGGAAATTCTGACAGAACATAGAAGGCCTAGGCACATCATACAGGGATGAGACTCAGTATGGGGTGGAGGAGCCTAGACAAGAGACAAGCTGTTACCTACCCTGCGCTCGGTAAGTGTTGGCGGCAGCTTCCTCCATGCAGCGAGACATCTCTCCCCTCCCTGGTACATTCCTCCGTGCAGCAGGACATTTCTCCCTGGTACATTCCTCATCTTTCCTCTGAGCTCATCTCTCCTCTCTGCTACTTTCTTCTTATGTGAGCACCAAAACCTACCCATCCTTCCCCATGATGCTAACCAATCAACACCTCAACACAGACCAAGCGCCGCCCCCCTGTCTCCTTCTATGGATGAACTCCACCCAGACAGATACATAGCAATGCCTATTGGAAAATCCATCCCTGAGTGTCCTACTGTGTATGAGACAACAGAACTGCAGTGTAAGGTAATGTTCTGTATAGTAGCATGAGAAGTTCATGGGAGGATATATTTTTAACCTAAATGAATAGTTGTGCTAGTTATTTCTTAAAAGACCACTTAAATATGAACTTCAGGATACAGTTACAGTATATATACAATTAAAATGCATACATAGGAGCTGTTTTACCTGCCAACTGATTTACATTTCTGTCTATCCAGTCCTGAGGTTTTCACAGCTCTTTCAGACTGAAGAACTAAGTTAGTGACCTGAATTTCCCTGCTAAAGTTAAAGGCTACAGCCAGGTCACCTATTTGCCTCCAACTTGTGATTAGACAGACAAAAACAGTGTGGCCCCTTGGTCTCATACTGCTCTTTCTTCCTCTAAACACGTTTCTTGCCAGCACATGTGTACACTAAAGATGAGCCCGATGTTCGAGTCAAACGTCAGGTGTTCGTCGAATTTAGAACATTATGGGGCATTCGTGGGAGATTCCAGCCCCATAATGAACAGCAAGACTGTCAATGCACTGCGAGTACACAGTGCATTGACGGCTTCTGATTGGCCAAAGCATGCACCTGAGCTGTATGCTTTGGCCAATCACAGCGCGCTCTGCTGTAAGAGCCATGATTGGCCAAAGGCAGGGTGCCTTTGGTCAATCATCGCTCAGGGGGTTTAGTCCACACTATGTTAGGCTGCTTACATAGCGGCCATACATAATTTTATGAATGAGAGCGGTAAAATTACATTTGTAAAGGAAAAAAATGTAATTTAATATTGCTCTCGGCTGGAATTGTATTGTCGAATCCAGACAGTATAGATAAAAATCATTGAAAAAAATGGTGTGAGTTCCCCCCCAGTCCATTACCAGGCCCTTTGGGTCTGGTATGCATATAAAGGGGAAACCTACACCAATTTTTTTTTTAAATGGCATGGGGTCCCCCCTAAAATCCATACCAGGCCCTTCAGGTCTGGTATGAATATTAAGGGGAACCCCACACCAAAATTAGAAAAAAATGTTGTGGGGTCCCCCCAAAATACATACCAGGCCCTTCAAGTCTGGTATAGATTTTAAGGGGAACCCCGTACCAATATGTAAAAAAGAATGGTGGGGGGGTCCCTCCAAAATCCATACCAGACCCTTATCCAAGCATGCAACCTGGCAGGCCACAGGAAAAGGGGGATGAGAGAGAGTGCCCCCCCCTTCCCTACAACCCTTGCTCAGTGGTTTTTGAGGTCTGCGGGCGGGAGGCTTATTGGGATCTGGAAGATCCCGGAACCCCCATGCGAATGGTTAATGGGTACATTGTACCCCTACACATTCCCCAAAAAAGTGTCAAAAAGTAAAGATGACAGGAGAGAGTTTGGGACAAGTCCTTTATTAAAAAAAAATCCGGCGATGTCCATCCATCTAAAATCACAGCGCGGCAAACCGAGGAAAAAAAATGGAAAAACTCTGCCTTCATGGCAGGCGTCCCCACTTTTTGCATTGACAGCTGTTATATAGCTGAGGGCAGGGCCACCCGGTGATGTAAAAGGGTGACACCGCCCCCTCTGATGTTACATTACGTCACATGACGTCAGAAGGGACAGGGTCACCCGCTTACATCAACAGGTGACCCCGCCCTAAGCTATAAAGGAGCTGTCAGCGCAAAAAGGCTCCAGTCAGTGGGAGCCTGCCATCAAGGCAGAGTTTTTCCATTTTTCTTAGTTTTTTCTCTGCAGCCAGGCAGCAGGGGGAATCTGTGCAGCACATGGTGATTAGGGTGTGCCCAGGCATACCTGGCACACGCTGTGCACACACCTGTGTGTACACAGCACACCTGATTGGTTAAAAATATATATTGTAAATAAAAATATTATAGTGATATACAGTATATATAATAAATATATACATTTAATAATTATAAATATAACAGAAGTTCCAAACACTAAAACTGGGTGATAACATTTCAGAATTCCATGGGGCCAGAAAATTAAAATGTTTTATATTGCAGTCTACCAAACATTAGATGAGATGGCTGAAGGGGCGGACTGACCATTCGGGCATTGAGGCACTGCCCGAGGGCCCCATGCCACTAAGCGGCTCCATCAGGGTTGCAAGCCTCTATAAAACCAGGGACAGTATGTAAAAAAATCTGTGTTTTTCTAAAAATCCCAAGATTATAGCTGCCCCGCCTCTCCAGTACCTTTTCAGTGTGTATACTGTGTTTGCATATTGTGTGTGTATACTGTACAGGTATGTGTGTGTGTGTGTGTGTATACTGTGTGGCCCCATAATCTATTGCCTGGGGGCCCCATAATCTCCTATTTCCCGTGGGCTCCATAATCTCCTATTGCCTAGGGGCCCCATAATCTTCTCCTATTGCCCGGTGCCCCATAATCTCCTATTGCCCGGGAGCCCCATGAGTTGTCAGTCCACCCCTGGATGGCTGCATCAGTTTTTTTTTCAATTTGGCTTTTTTCCCTCTGTTTTTACCAGGTGATCTGGCCAGTGGCCTCTTGTGTTAGTGAAATACTACTCTGAATGAATGAGCACAGGAGGAACAGCAGACAACAGCATTGCCAGTCTGCAGGGGGGGGGGGGGGATTGGTAAATGTATATAGCTGATTTAGAACCACTAACAAATTGAAGTCAATTTCCAGCTCAAACTTTACAATCAGTTACAGAAACAGTTTTTTTTTCTTTTTGGGATAAAGGGGTGACTTACCCCTGTCAGTGTTAAGTGGTTTGTCTCATCTAAGTAAATTGGTTCTGCTGGAAAGATTTTGCTGTAAAAAAAAGCAGATTTTCTGGCTGGATCACCAGATGAAATTAGAAGAAAGAAATCCTAAAAAATGAAACTATTATAGCCATCACATCTAAGAATTGATAAGCTGCAATATAATAAATATTTGCCTTTGGGTTTAATATTGCTTTAAAGGAAGCCATCTGGCTATTGAAATAAATAAACTCTAACTGTACCTAGCATTTAGATACGTTTAACAGCGTTTACACGTGTTTAACAGCATTCAGCGTTTTTTATGGTCAAAATTCTCTCTCCTGAATGTGATTTTAGAACGTTCAGAAAACATCCTCTAGACTCCCCTGCTACTAAACTGATTAAAATATCCATGTGTGCATGGACACATATGATAACATTAGGGGAGTTCACAGGCAGAAAAAGAATGCCAAACAGGTGAGTTTAACAGCAGCAGTGTGCATGAGCCTAAAGTGAATTGGTCCTTTAAAGGATAATTGTACCAAAGGGGATTACCACATACCAATGGGACTTTTACATATAGATGGCTTGTTTATTGGAATAAATAGAGATTCTTCTGCTCATGCATGGAAGAAACAGAACCTGGCCTAGGGTGCGGTGATTGTATAGTTCCCAGCAGTCACTCAATGAATATCTCATGCAGGATGAAGACACGTGGGGGAATGAATTGTCATTTAAAAGATAAATATACTAAAATTAGCTAGCCTTTAAGGTGCAAAGTATTTGTATTTTTTTAAATTCATAATTTTATGCAACCTAAAAGCTGTTTATATTAGCCATGTACTGCGTACATTCTTGCTTTTACTGGGTGATGTGAAGGTGTGAAATGCTTAGTTAAATAATTTAACTTGATGGCAGCATGAGCACACCTACATTGTATTTCCAGCTCTAAAAATCCATGGACCAAACTTTAATTAGGCTTGTAATTGAGAACAGGCCTGATACCACACAAGGGCAGAATGACCCTAAGAAGAATTTTCCAATTAAATCAAATAATAAGCTGTTAACTTCTTATCTAGTGGGAGATATGATGGCTCATAGGAAGAACTCCCTTCACCTGACCGATACCGAGAGAAGAAAAAAAGGAAACTTAATGAATACACTTTAATAAGCATTCAGGAAAGCTGTCCTTGGACATGATGGAAAGTAGACAAGAAATTATCTAATCAAAAACACAGACAATGAATTCTAAATGCTGAGGATTGCATTTTCATAGTCTTCAAAAAGTGAGACAAGAGTATTTGGAAAATTACAATTAAGCTATCAAGTAACAGCTAGCTTAGAACTGTGTAAATAGTATATAATGTAATATAAAATAAATATATAAATTATATATTTAAATAAATACCATAAATATAAAAATTATGGTAACTGGTTATACTTCCAAACAGAAAATACAAGCAGTAAATGGAATTACTTTAATATCAACAAATCCTTTCTGAACCTTTTCTGGCTATCCAGGATCAAGATTTAACTACTGTAGAAATCACACACCACACTTTTAATTCAAACATTGCACAATGGATACACATTCTAGCTTGCTAAGATTTTCATTTGACAAAATAAGTAACTCATTGGGTCATGGTGTTCTTTAAAGGCTCAGTCCACTTAAAAAAAAATGCATGCATTGGAAAAATGCAACCACCATCGAAGAATCATAGGTGTAGCTGTCTAGATCTTGTGTAATATTCCTCCAACCAGAGGTCATACCCAGGTTTGGACCTTCAGTTACAGGGCTGGGAGAGGATCAATAGAGTACCCAGAGTGCCCAGATTCTGACAAGTGGTTTTAGGGTGGAAGACTGCAGACTCTGATCGTGTTTCATGTTATACCTTAAATATAGGTATAACAGAAAGGACAACTTTTATTTTATTTTTTCATTTTTCTTTCTTTTCTCTTGCTGCAGTGTAATAGTTGAAATTGGTTGTGGTGGAGAACACACTGTAGGACCATTTGTCAATGTGGGCTTATAATCTGAAAAAGCTAGTTGCTAAGCATTCATGCTGATCATTTCACTTCAATACAATGGAGATAATTTAGTAAAGGTGTACAGAATGTAAAATACTTGTTTTATATAAAAATATTGTTTGAGTAATGAGTAAAATTGTATCAATAAAAGCAGCAGTAACATTATTTGGGAAAAAAAAATAAAGCACAGGATTTGCATCAGTGCATAGGATATCCTTACAAAAATAATAAAAAAGTTGAAGTTAATTCATTCCTAGATATTATATATATCATACGCGCATTTGTGTCTCCTCCCACGTATAACTAAGTATGACTTCTTGTAGACAGAATTGGACTCCCTGCCCACTTCCTGGATAGTGGACCACCATGAGAATATCGTGATGTGTTGTGACATTTTGTCTTTCTGCTCTGGCTTTTTAAATATTTCTCGTATCAAAGGTAGGACCCTTTGTTATTTTTGAATTCCTGCATATACAGGCTCTTTATTCCCAATGATGATGATGTTATTGATGTCAATATTGCTAATATTCTGTATTAATATATTATAGATGTCTGTATCCCCCTGAAGAAGATCGTATATAAAATTATGATTGAAATGCGTTTGGATTACTCTAAACAGTAATATCCACAGATATACCATTTGTGAATTTATTTTTGTAAAACATTATAGAGACATCTAATATGTTTATTTTTGTGTACACCAGAGCTCTTGTTGTTGTTCCTCCTTTTCCACATGTTGTTCCCCCTTTTCCCCTTCCCATCCCCTTTTCTTTTTGTTATTGCTGCTTTTATTGATGCAATTTTACTCATTGAAAATAAAAACAATATTTTTTATATAAAACACGTATTTTTCATTACTTGTAAGCTGAGTATAAGCCATTGGGAGTATTTTGCTTTTTGTTACATACATTATTGGGCTAGCAGCACATGTTTATAATCAGGAGAGGTGGGTTCCACATTTTTAGGTGTACAGAATGTTAGCTTAGAAAAGTGAACATTGATTTGGACATCAGCCTATTAATATTGTGAAGCTTTGTTTACAATGAATATACAATATGTGTAGTGTGTAGTGGGTGCCCCACAATATCCCATGGCCAAGCTGGCCAAGATTCTTCTATGAGGAAGAAAGTGCCTGTCAGTTTCTGAGGGGGAATTCCTCCCTCCCTTTTTTTTTCACTAACACACACAGAGCTACTCACTCTGCACCCTTCCATGTGTCCCTATTGGCAGGAGAAGCAGAGCCAAGGACAGGAGCAATTACAGGAGCAAATCAGAAGCAGCTGCAAAGGATTCTGGGATATGTAGTCCCCATCTAAAATGGGCCCATAGCTTTCTATGGAGACAGAACTACAAGAGCCAGTCTGATCTGGGGGCAAAGGGGCTAAAGACTTCATCTTGCTGATCTGAGGAGATTTCTCAAACTACACAAGGCAGAGGAAGAGATTAGACCTAGGGGAAAGGTGCTGCTTTTCAGGTCAGTCCACCGCATGATTTCAGGCATCCACAGCCATTCAGGACATCCAGCCGGAGAGAGGGGGATCCCAGGTACATATCCAGATGCGCCTGCACGACAGTGAAGCGTTCCAGTATGAGGTGACCAGTTAGGGCCCTAGAAGAGCGTGTCTATTCCAGGACGTTAGTTTGGGCCTTGGCCGCAGGATTGGGTGAGAGGGCTTTCGCCCATTTGCAGGAAAAAAGGACACTGCACACAGACAGAGTTAAATGGACACTGTATATAGACATCATTGCAGTTAGTCATCTTTCTGACACTTGTAGTGCCGCAGGTCTAAAGGATAAGGCCATCCATTCACAGAGACACTTTATACAGACACCATTGTCCTTGCACCTTGCTATGGAAGATTCTGCATTCTTTACTTGATAATCTGGACCAGTTGTGTAGTTTGGCCCTGCTTTTCAGGAGTTTAAGTGCACCAACAAGAGTGGCTAGCTGAAGATACAAAGCTTCATCTTTCTTCAAAGAGACTGAAGCTGCTAGTGCCATATGGGCCCACAGATACATACTTAGAGCTCTGTATATGCAGTGGGTGTGTGGAATAGTTTATTTGGTAAGTTAAGCCATTAAATAGTGATTAAATAGTGATTTGAGTACATTGTTTGAAGGCTTGTGGTGTCAGGAGACAGAGGAGAGAGGCCTGACACAAAGAGGGTCATTCCTCTGCTCTCCTCCTGCCTGGACTCATAGAAACAACCTGAGTAAAGGTAACCAATCTGGTACAGATAGCCATATTGTGATTTATGGTTATAGAAGTGTTTGCCTCTGCTCTTGGGGTTATTCTCAGGTTTTGAATCCCCTGGAAGCAGCCTGAATATAGTATTGAGCTATATTTCTCTTAATCTCAGTTATTGCTCTCCAATTGCATTACTTGAATATATATTGTTACTGTTTGTTACGCTTTTCCGTAGAAATATTGCAGTAAAGACAATTTCTGTGTTTTATTATAATGCGTGTGTTTCTCATTGATCTTTGCACTTACACTATTGCCATATGTGCCAGAGGGAGCTGAGACTGTTATTGGGGTTGAGGCAGAGTACAGGACAGAACATAATTAAGTGGCTCCTGTGGGGGGGGGGGGGTAGCGCTACAGGTACAAGTAGAAAAAAAAATTGTGCATTATTGGATAAATGAAGAAGAATTCACCTTATTTACTAAGCTACATGAAGATTCAATTTGCAAAATTTAAATTTTATATTCCAGTCATTTAGTAAACAAAACCCATTGAGTCACTGGCTCAAAACAAGTACAGTATGCAAATAAGGAGTTTTCCTGTTTGCAACATTATTCTGGGTCATTGTCTTACTAGGAGATTGCCAGATCCCGGAACCCGGCTCATTTGCCCCAGATCACCAGTCAAGTACTCTATGTCTCAGACCTACAGCCACTAATTCTTAAAAAAAAAATTATGGATACTAACTGCTTAATAGGGGAATATAGCGAGAAAGAGAAAGATTTTTATTTTAAGTAGCAGATACACAGACATCCTTGTGTACTGTCCAAACTCTGGTTTTGGCAAAAGCATAAATTAAAACCTTCTTTCTAATTTATAGGTCAAACAGGAAAATATATTTCCTTTCTACCTAGGTTAACCATTTGCTGACCACCCTATAGTACTTTTACGGCTACAGGGTGGCAGCTGTGGGCAGAATCATGTATATATACGTGATTCTGCATTTTTGCCTGCAGGGGCGCAGGTGTGCCGCAGGTGGGCTGCTTGTCAATGTCCTCTGGCTCTCCCCAATCATTAGTAAAACATAAACAGCTGAGATATGCCTATGTAAACAAGGCATATGGGCAGTTGTGATAGGGGGGAGGGCGATCCTGTTTCTCTGCAAAGCAGAGATAAGGATCTCTCACTTCCCCTATTGAAGCAGCACACAGTAAACATAAAACACTGGCTAGGCACACAGTTAACCCTTTGAACACCCTAGATGTTAAACCCCTTCTCATCCAGTGTCATTAGTGACAGTGCATATTTTTTAGCACTGATCACTGTATTAGTGTCACTGGTTCGCAAAAAGTGAACTATTACTAGTATAAAAAAAAAGAATGAATAAAAATTCCATAAATATATCTCATAGTTTGTAGACGCTATAACACTTGCATAAACCAATCATTATACACTTATTGGGATTTTTTTTACCAAAAACATGTAGCAGAATACATATTGGCCTAAATGTATGAAGAAATTAGATTTTATGTTTTTTTATTTTATTGGATAGGTTTTATAGCAGAAAGTAAAAAAAATGGTGAATTTTTTAAAATTATCAGTCTTTTTTGTTTATAGTGCAAAAAACAAACAAAAAAAATGCAGTGGCGATCAGATACCACCAAAAGGAAGCTCTATTTGTTGGAAAGAAATTACATGTATTTTTTGGGGGTATAGTGTTGTTGTTGTCAGTTAAAGTAACCCAGTGATGTATCGCAAAAAGTGGCCCGCTCATTAAGGGGGTCAATTTTCTGGAGGTCAAGTGGTTAAGAACTATTTAAGACAGTAATAAAAAGGGAGAGATAGCAATGAGAGACAAAAGAGAAGACACATGAGGAACAAAGAAGGATGTGAGTCTTGTTCAATCTGGCAGTCTGCAATGTTTCACCTTAGATGTGCACAAGCAAGCTTTGGGTCTCTTTGGTCTCTAGGAATGCCCCTGGGGTCTTAAACAGTATTAAAATTAGTGAGTCCATGTGACAGGCAATTAATTGGTATTTTCAGAAGGATTTCAGCCCTATGTTTCACCTCTGACAGTTTTACTTTATTGTCTGGACGCAACGATTTATTGTATGAACAATAATAGTTGCATTAATTAAATCAGCACTGAAGTGATCAGTTTGGTCAGAGATTTCCTTTAATCAATTTCACTTCAGATCAAACAATAATATAAAATACAAGATTACAATATTTGAATTTCCTTTGCGTATCTTTTTTATATTGTTAATTTCTTAATAATATTGCCTATAGAACAAATAGCCATACAAAACAGTAAGTATTGGCAAACCTTTGATCTACAATGTTTCAGTTCTTTCTCAAAGTACACACACTGTAATCTATGACCCAGTTAGTTAAACATAATCATGATTTATATGAAAACAGGATGATAAATTCATTAATAAGTTTTCCTGGCTTGCATGCAATATTGTAGCATGCTCATATATTGCTGGCAGTTAGAATGTAAAGATGACTTACATTAGCTCTTCAACCCCATGTAACAGAATGGTGGGACTCAGTTGCAGTGTAATAAAACGAATACATCATAAAAGGTTGATGCATGATTGAAAGATATGCCGGGTTCTGTTCATTTTCTATATGCCCACTGGGTTGCGTTAGCCTCCCATAGCACTGTGGCAAAAGGACATCTTTTTTATTCAGCATCCCATACTGTTTACTACATAATTAGCAGACCAATTAGCTGCTAACAAGTCACTTAGACACCCAGTTAGCACAGCTATAATTCAGGCTTTTTAATATGTTTATAATTGTTTCCAGCATTCTCAGCGAAGAGCAAAAGCTAATGAAAGTGAGGCAAATGTATGCAAATGGCAGTCTAATAAGTTTTAGCTATGGGCAGTCTGGTTGCCAGGCCTCTTTCTGCTTTCAGACCACCCTTTGTGTAAGCAGATGCCAGAGTCTCAATTCTCAACAGCTTCATAATGTCATTGTTTGCACATCTCATATACAGTTCGCTGGCGAGAAATTACAAACCTGGCATGCATTACTTGGTCAGTAATACCAGCTCTGTTCATCTCCCTTGGCTACTGCACTTGCTAAAACAGTTTTCTATACTAGTGATGAATACATCAGCTTTGGCTCTAAATTTCTAGAATGGTTTTCCCATGCAATGTTAGAAAAATGAGACAGGCCTAAAGTTGAAGGCAAGAAATTCAACAGAATGTTGAAGAGAGAGAGAAAGAGAACAACATAAATTCCTATTTCACCAACGAGTGCTTGCACAGCTGAATAGATGAAGAATACTGGCAGCATAACATTTATATGTTCAATATTTTTTTAAGGCATTGCTGGGTCCTTTTTTGTCTCAACCTTCCACCCAACGGTATCTTTGGTTGTTGTTGCTGATGGTGCCCGAGGTTTTATTAATGTATGTAAATTGTCTGTTGGCACTAGTATGTCTGTATCTTGAGAAAGGGCCCCTGCAAGGCTCTGAAGCATTGCTTGACAACACTCTAATGAAAGATTGAAAATTTCCATGATGTACTGACAACATATCTAAGATTTTTTTAAGAAGAGCTAGAATATGAATAGGGTAGGTGAGATCATAAAAGACAGCCAGGTTGCAGGAAGTACAGTCAGGAATTATGGCAACTCCACTTATAGGTAAATTATTTTGGGTCAACTAGCTTTTTTTAATATATCCTGGATGTTTAGCAGTATATAGACCCCTTTCCAATTTTCTGCGTGCTAACAGAAGTTAGTGCTAATCCAATATATATACCACAGCCTATCCAGAAAAAGCTTTGAATTGTTGTCCAGTGCAGGGTGCTGATTTTGTAACAATGTATGTTCACCAGTGGCATCTGTAGACATAAAGTATGTCTAATAGCATGCATAGTAAAGCTAGCAGAAGTTACACAACATACCATGGTGTCAACTCAAAATAGAAGATCACACAAGTGACATAACAATGTAAAGACATTGTAGAGTAGACACTGCTGCAGAATTCAAAGTCCTGTAATAATACAGCAAAGGGCCAGAAAGCTCTGAGAGCCTAATACTCTAACAGTAAGCAAGGCTTCCCATCTTTAGAGATACTGCTATCCATTCTAAAGATGATTAGAAAAAGTCAGGGAGCATGATCAGACAATTTATGCTGTGTGATCTAAGAGCCAATTATAGGCATTAATAATACACTGTAAACTCATTAAATTCAATGTAATGTCTTTGCTGGGAGTTACAAAACAAATTCTGTAATGTATCGAGAATATGCCTCTAATTACCCTTAATCAAAACACGCTAATGTGGTTTTCAGGAAAACAGAGCATGTCGCTGAAAATGTTTTAAGGGCTTGTAATCTGCTTTCTCCCACTCACCTTTAAAGGAAGCTTTTATTTGTATAACACCCTACTTTTTCTATTGTACATTCAATTAACAAAACACCTTTTACACTGTGTATAGAGCATCTGCAACATCAACAAATAGTCAGTGCTTTTTATGTGAAGGGTGCCTAGTATTCTTGGCACCAAAACAAGGCGGTCAAGGGAGGACAAGGGGAGAGTCACCTACTGTATTTGTCCTTGTTCCTGGGAAAATTTAGAAAAAATTAAAAATTAAAAAAAAAACAAAAAACAATTTTCACCAAAACAGAAAGTAAACTTTCCAAAGGGGTTCACTGCCTTAGAGGCTGTTTCCCCACACTTCATGTTGTGTCTCCAGGACAGGAAATGAATTGAAAAGAACCCCCCCATTGGCTAAGACAGTGCGAAAAAAAAAACACTCAAGACTCAAACTGTCTGCATCTACTCTATGACTACAGTACTTATGTCACTGGCTTCAATGTAATTTAATTCAATGCAGTACGGTTTATTTTTTAACAACATTCACATTCCAGCTGTAGAGAAGAATTGCTAGACAGTCATCATAAGCTGCTACTGTATCTTTTACACTAATACCTCTAAAATAGCTATCACGTCAAGGTATAATATTATGCATGATAGTTTTGTTATCCTGAGTCCTCAGAAAGAGGATTTAGATGCAAGGAGAGTTAGGTGTAAGAACTATATTGCTAAGTGACATTGCTTGGTCAACATACCTGTTCCACCCCCTGGTATTCAGTATAGGCTAAATATGAGTAATAATGAGAAAAACAGCATCCTGCAAAAACTGATATAATGAAAAGTTACATTTATTAGGACCAGGAAGAGACAACATTAGTACAATAGTAGGACCCTTATCCTGAGAAAAAAGAATATATATTGTAAGAATGAGAATGTGACAGTCCATTTATGGGTTCACTTATTCAGCCTTATGTAAGGATAGAAAAATCATACTGGACTGAAAAAATTGGTGTGGCGCTCCCATTTTTCCAACACATAGTCTTGGAACTCCTTGAGGTGACAAAGAGCTGCCCACAAGTGGACTAACTGTCCTGGGGAAGTTAAGAAAAAAATAAAAATATAAAAATCACTGGCAGCTAGCATAAAAAATATTGAATAAATACATAACCATAGAAGAAATTGTAGGTATGTTATTTCACATACAGGATCAATTGAAAATATATTTCTGGTTTTGAAAATACATAATCTAAGTGTAGCAGAAAAACATTGTTGTAGCAATTGCAAGATAAATGGACAACATAATGATAATTCAAAAGCAGTATAACCTCTCGACACAGCCTATATCAGGAAAATGTAACATAATAATATACGAAAGAGCAAATAACCCCAAAACAGCAGGGGCAAGTTAAATGAAAAGAAAAGAAAAAGGGAGAAAAGATGGAAAGGAGGAAAAAAGGGGGGATAAGGTAGACATAGATAACTTAGTGGGAAGGTGAGGGCAGCACTGGGGATTCAACTGGATATCTATGTATTTAACCTACGGGACCTAATGTCCTTTCAAATTGCTGTACCTTATCAATAAACTGACCTGCTATCTGTTTGTGGATCATAATCCATTATGCCTTATGCCTCATTCTTCCTTAAGAGACCGAGGGTTGTTTCCAAGTTCCCACTATTGTGGTTTTAACAACCAGAAAAATAAAATCACTGAGCTAAAGGAAAGGTTCGTTCAGTAATGCAATTTGAGGTTGCTGTAAAATTGAGATTCTGTAACTTGGCAGAGCAGGGAGAAAACCCTATTTCAAAAACTTTACAATCTAGGACAGTCCCACCATATACAAAGCATAGTTCCTCCGCATAGAACATCTTCTAAAGCAATATGGTATGGTGAGGCATTAGCATAAATCTTAGCCAGACGATAGGGGACTAAATACCATTTAACCAGTTAAAACCTTAAGATTTTCCTCTACCACTGAAGCGTTCATGACTCCTCTGAGATGAGGGCACCAAGGCTCTAACTCAAGGTCTGTAGGGAGGTCCCTATCCTAGTCTGCCATATATGGTAGCTTTTAGGAGGAGTAAATAGGAGCCCATAAATCAGTGGGGCACAGGGGAGTCGCCCCGTAATTCATTCACCCGGCCCCTAATTTCCATGCAGGGTGCCCGACGCATGAATGCCAATTTTTTTTATTTTTTTTGGATGGAGAGTTTTATTGTTATTTTTTTTTAAGCACGTGATTAGAGCCTGAGGCTCTAATTGGCTTCAAAAAAATGGTGGGCTCAGGGGGCAGAGCACTGTGCCTTGAGCCCACCCACTTGTGTCACAATAGCGAATTAATAATTGCTATTGTCTTCCTGCTTCTCCTCCCGGCCAATCAGGAAGCAGTTCCTGTGCCTCTATTGGCCAGGGAGTCTTAGGACGGTTTGGTGTTAGCCATTGTCATATATCACAGAAAAACCTTTCCTTGATCTTTATTACATCATTTTTTGTATGCCCTCAGTAAAGGATGTTTTAACACATTTGAGTGCAAAGATTTCAGGAAGTGAGAGATTTTGATAAAAAAAAGGTCAGATTGGGACAGCTCCAACTTCGCAAGGGAATGCTGTAAAACGGTAAAAGATCTGTTATGTTTGAAAAAATGGCCAATATAGTACAGACCCTTGTTTATCCACCAGTAAAATGTTTTTGCATCCATGCCAGGGGGAAAATCAGGATTTTTAAACATGTGAGCAAGTGGGGGGAAATCTGAAATAAGGGAAGTACTGGTCTGCATCTGATCTAATAGGCCGAGCAAATGTGACAGCATCGGAACTAAAATTGGAAGTCTCTCTCTAGAGGTTCACCACATAATCCGCTGTAAAGATGTGTATACAGTATCTCACAAAAATGAATACACCCCTCACATTTTTGTAAATATTTTATTATACCTTTTCGTGTGACAACAGTAAAGAAATGACACTTTGCTACAATGTAAAGTAGTGGGTGTACAGCTTGTATAACAGTGTAAATTTGCTGTCCCCTCAAAATAACTCAGCACACAGCCATTAATGTCTAAACCGCTGGCAACAAAAGTGAGTACACCCTAAGAGAAAATGTCCAAATTGGGCCCAATTAGCAATTTTCCCTCCCTGGAGTCATGTGACTCGTTAGTGTTACAATGTCTCAGGTGTGAATGGGGAGCAGGTGTGTTAAATTTGGTGTTATCGCTCTCACTCTCTCATACTGGTCACTGGAAGTTTAACATGGCACCTCATGTTAAAGAGCTCTCTAAGGATCTGAGAAAAAGAATTGTTTCTCTACATAAAGATGGCCTAGGCTTTAAGAAGATTGCCAAGACCCTGAAACTGAGCTGCAGCACGGTGGCCAAAACCATACAGCAGTTTAATAGGACAGGTTCCACTCAGAACAGGCCTTGCCATGGTCGACCAAAGAAGTTGAGTGCACGTGCTCAGTGTCATAGCCAGAGGTTGTCGTATGAGTGCTGCCAGCATTGCTGCAGGGGTTGAATGGGTGAGGGGTCAGCCTGTCAGTGCTCAGACCATACGCCGCACACTGCATCAAGATGGTCTGCATGGCTGTCATCCCAGAAGGAAGCCTCTTCTAAAGATGATGCACAAGAAAGCCTGCAAACTATTGGCTGAAGACAAGCAGACTAAGGACATGGATTACTGGAACCGTGTCCTGTGGTCTGATGAGATCAAGATAAACTTATTTGGTTCAGATGGTGTCAAGCGTATGTGGCGGCGACCAGGTGAGGAGTACAAAGACAAGTGTGTCTTGCCTACGGTCAAGCATGGTGGTGGGAGTTTCATGATCTGGGGCTGCATAAGTGCTGCTGTCACTGGGGAGTTACAGTTCATTGAGGGAACCATGACTGCCAACATGTACTGTGACATACTGAAGCAGAGCATGATCCCCTCCCTTTGGAGACTGGGCCGCAGGGCAGTATTCCAACATGATAATGACCTCAAACACACCTAGAAGATGACCACTGCCTTGCTAAAGAAGCTGAGGGTAAAGGCGATGGACTGGCCAAGCATGTCTCCAGACCTAAACCCTATTGAGCATCTGTGGGGCATCCTAAAATGGAAGGTGAAAGAGCGCAAGGTCTCTAACATCCACCAGCTCTGTGATGTTGTCATGAAGGAGTGGAAGAGGATTCCAGTGGCAACCTGTGAAGCTCTGGTGAACTCCATGCCCAAGAGGATTAAGGCAGTGCTCGAAAATAATGGTGGCTACCAAAAATATTTACACTTTGGGCCCAGTTTGGACATTTTCACTTATGGGTGTACTCACTTTTGTTGCCAGCGGCAACATATTTTCTAAAATAAAATATTTTCTAAAATATTTAGAAAAATGTGAGGGGTGTACCCACTTGTGTAAGATACTGTAGCTTGTCTCTCTATATACATCCAGTCAGGTTTCTCCCAGGCAGAGTACACTACAGTAAGTTGCACCAACTGGGCAGCTCGATAGTAGTTCCAAAAATGAGGCACCCCAATCCTCCTAAAGGAGCTTAGTTAGAATGGTCAAAATAATGGCATTGATTCTACAGATCCAAAACAGGTCAAACATAGACCAGAAAGAAAGATGGATCTCCAGCCCCTTAAATATTAAATACGGGAGTGGGGGGGGGGGTGATTGACAGAGTATAAACATGGATGTGAAGATGAGAGACAAACAAATTACATCCAACTTATGTACACACTATGCAATTGCTGATAAACAATTGTTCAATCAGATATTAAATTGTTCCTGCTGATACCCCAAGAACTATCCATGTTTGTCATTAGGGATGGGCTATCTGTTCGAATCAAACATGAGTTCGGCTTGAACATTGGCTGTTCGCCCGTTCGCCGAACAGCGAACAATTTGGGGTGTTCGCGGCAAATTCAAAAAGCCGATGGAACACCCTTTAAAAGTTTATGGGAGAAATCTAAAGTGCTAATTTTAAAGCTTAATATGCAAGTTATTGTCATAAAAAGTGTTTGGGGACCCGGGTCCTGTGCCAGGGGGACATGTATCAATGCAAAAAAAAGTTTTAAAAACGTCCGTTTTTCGGGAGCAGTGATTTTAATAATGCTTAAAGTGATACAATAAAAGTGAAATATTCCTTTAAATTTGGTACCTGGGGGGTGTCTATAGTATGCCTGTAAAGTAGTGCATGTTTCCCGTGTTTATAACAGTCCGAGAGCAAAATGATATTTCTAAAGGAAAAAAAAGTCATTTAAAAGTACTAGCGTTGCTGCCGGCTATTAATGAATTGACGGTCCCGACAATACACAAAAGTCATTGAAAGTCATTGAAAAATTAAAAAAAAAATGCATGGGGGTCCCACAAATGGGTAACGGGAATCCTGCATTGCATCAGAGGGGACAGGGTTACCCATACACGTCACTGGGAAAACCCGGCGTTTCCCCTTGTCAGAGGGGGATGGGGTCACGTTACGGGTGGCCCTGCCCTCAGCTACATAAGAGCTGTCAAGCTAGCACCGCATCATTGGCTGGGTGCCTCCGGTGGAGGCAGGATCCTGTGCGTGTTCCTCGTTGGAGTCGCTGGAGATAATCCAACACTGAAGATCGAGAATTGGATTGCATCGCTGGAGTAGGAGCATGGATTTATTGGATTACATCGCTGGAATCTCTTTTTTATTTTTTTATTTTTAAAAAAGGACTTGTCCCAAGCCGTCTCCTTTGGTTTTTTTAACATTTTGACACTTTCTTTTTCTGAAATGGTATAGGTACAATGTACCCCTTACTAATTCATATGGGGGGGCCAGGATCTGGGTGTCCCCTTTGTTAAAGGGGGCTTCCAGATTCCGATAAGCTCCCTGCCCACAGATCCCCACAACTACAGGGCAAGGGATGTGGGGATGAGGTCCTTGTCCCCGTCAACATGGGGACATCCTCCCCATGTTGAGGGCATGTGGCCTGGAATAGTTTAGGAGGGGGGCGCTCTCTCGTCCCCCCTCTTTTTCCGTGGCCTGCCAGGTTGCGTGCTCGGATAAGGGTCTGGTGTGGATTTTTGGGGGAACCCCACGCCATTTTATTTTATTTTGGCGCGGAGTTCCCCTTAAAATCCACACCAGACCCTTCAGGTCTGGTATGGGTTTTAAGGGGAACTCTGCGCCATTTTTTTTTATTTTGGCGCAGAGCTCCCCTTAATATCTATACCAGACCTGAAGTGCTTGGTAATTTTAAAAAAATGGTGTGGGGTTCCCCCCAAATTTTTTTTCAATGACTTTCAATGACTTTTATGTGTATTGTCGGGACCGACAATTCATTAATAGCTGTAACTAGCGCTAGTTCTTTTAAATTACTTTTTTTTGCTCTCGGACTGTTATAAACACGGGAAACATGTGCTACTTTACAGGCATTTTATAGACACCCCCCAGGTACGAAATTTAAAGGAATATTTCACTTTTATTGTTTCCACTTTAAGCATTATTAAAATCACTGCTCCCGAAAAAACGTCCGCTTTTAAAACTTTTTTTTGCATTCATACATGTCCCCTGGGGCAGGACCCAGGTCCCCAAACACTTTTTATGACAATAACTTGCATATTAACCTTTAAAATTAGCACTTTTGCTTTTTCATGTTCGTGTCCCATAGACTTTAATGGTGTTCGCGCGTTTGAACAAATTTTTTGCCTGTTCGCATGTTCTGGATGCGAATCGAACAGGGGGTGTTTGGCCCATCCCTATTTGTTGTACACATTTGGCCAAAAAATATGAATCTGGCCAACAATCAAGCCTAGTCTTGTATGGATGCCATCAGTTTGTTGCAAGGTAAATAGAATAAATTAACTCCATCTAAATGCATGGTTTTAATCAACTAAATATATTCTGTAGCCCTACAGAACAGACAGTGCACCATCCACATGGGCTTTATCTGCTGCTTAACTGCAGACAGGAAAGGGAACGTTTTTATTATAGAGAAAAAACATACATTTGAACTATAGATACATAGCTACAAACTTATAAACACTGCCATCTACTGGTGAAGAATATATCTCTATGGAATACTGATATTGATGTAGTTGTTGCATAAAATACAAATGAACATTGTATTTCAACAAAAATTAAAAGCTGTGCATAGTCTTATAGTTTGTTATAGAAAACAGCCATAGCCTGACTAGAAAATTCTCTTCCTCATCAGCATGCTGTAAAAAAGGCCACTTACTCTCTGTGGTTAAGCGGTGGTCTCTCTGTAGAGGCTTAGGATGCCCCCTGTTGTGTGAGATCTATAGCCTTGCAATCAGCAAAGCTACTGCTCCCTGCTGATTGGAAAGCTCTAGCTCTGTGCAGAGAGACTGCCACTTTCACGCAGAGGACAAGAGTTCTTCTCTACAGTATATTGCCATGGAATAGTACACAAACTGTAAGGCCTGGCACACATTTTGTTTTGATGCACCTGGAATGTATTTAGCTGATGTAAACTGAAATTTCAATTAAGTATTTTTTTCTCCTAAATAGGAAATTGATTTCATTCTTGAATGTAATTTTTACATAACAGGGTAGTAGGAAGATATCTGGTACATTAACCACTTGCCCTAAGGAAGGTTTACCCCCCTTCAAAATCAGGCCATTTTTTGCAATGCGGCACTGCTTTACTTTAACTGACAATTACGCGGTCATGCGATACTGTACCCAAATAAATTTTTTTCCTTTTTTCCCACAAATAGAACATTCTTTTGGTGGTATTTGACCACCTCTGTGGTTTTTATTTTTTGCACTATAAACAAAAAAAAAAAACGACAATTTTGAAAAAAAAAAAAATTTCTTATTTTCTGCTATAAAACTCATCCGATAAAAAAATGGAAATAATCTAATTTCTTCATCAATTCAGGCCAATATGTATTCTGCTACAGTTTTTTGGCAAAAAAAAAATCACAATAAGCTTATATTGATTGGTTTGCGCAAAAGTTATAGCGTCTACAAACTGTGGGATAGATTTATGGAATTTAATTTTTTTTTACTAGTAATGGCCGTAATCAATGACTTATTGAGTGACTTTGACATTGCGGAGGACAAATCAGACACTAAGTGACACTTTTTGGGGACCAGTGACACTAATACAGTGATCGGTGCTAAAAATATGCACTGTATGTCACTGTACTAATGACACTGGCAGGAAAGGGGTTAACATCAGGGACTGTAAATGGGTTAAATTTGTTTCTAGGGAGTGCATGCTAACTGTGTGGGGTGGTTGTACTGTGAGAAGGCAGAGATCTGTGTTCCTGCTTAGCAGAAACACAGGATCACTACCCCCCTTTTCATAGAACGGAAATCTGCCTTATTTACATAGGCAGACCTCCATTCTGTTTCTCTCAGAAAAGATTGGTGGGTCCTGGAGGACATTGTGTTTGCCAGACCCGCTCATTGGCTTCCACTGTGTCCAATCACAGCAGGAGTGGGTCACCGGGGTGTGTGCCCAAGACTCGGAAGTGAAGGATCACGTAGCAGAGGAGCCGCTTTTGCCGCCATATATGGTATATACAGTATATATACAGTCTATGACAAACATATCAAAAAAGTGTTATTTTACTAAAACAAAAGATACAAGAAAAATTGATTTTTTATCTTTACTGAAATACCAATAGCAAAGTTTTATAATGCTGTATATACACCTAGAAATCAGCCTTCTTCTTGCTCCCCTCTGGTACTTTAATCACAGGAAACCATTGTCCCTTTTTCTCGTCTTATGGTGCAATAAGCCAGGACACACGTTAACATTTTGTCAAGTAAAGAACATGATACCAAGCATCACATTTCCTTGATAAAGATGGTTTCTAGCGACAGTTGTGCAGATAAGCAGCACTGTGGATGTCTAAATTGTTAATTATCTTGTTGTCTAATCCTTGCCCACAACAGGGATTATAGAGCTATACACATCAGACAAGTGCATGCATGAATCTTTTACTGAGAAAATCTTGCTGGTTACTTACTATATCGGTTACAGAAACATTGAACACTTTTGAGAGAACTAAGCCGGCAACAAAAAAAAAAGAGTGCAATTTCTAAAACCTGTAACAATATGAATTTGACAACCGTCAAGAGCAAAACTGGGTTATTTTGCACATGAAGCTTATTTATGATGTTGCAACATTTTTCTTTCTAACATCAAATCTCACAAGCCTTTGTATATATAGGTACTGTATTTGTTTTGCTCTGTTTATGAGGTTGATTTAATAAGCAGTGACATAGCAGCTCTAACCAGATAACAATGCTTGCCTAAATACATGTTCATGTACATAGGCAAACTAGAGTTACAGAGCACTAACCTGCTGTTGATTCAAAATGATTTTGCTATGTTGGTTCAAAAGGATTTTCTATGCACCTCTTTGCAAATCTTGGGAGGTTTCTCTTTTTTCTCTGATTTTAAAGTTTCAATACCCCCAAAGCTGATATTTCTGTTTCGGTAAAGCGGAAAAGTTAAACTACCTGACAACTTATTACATTCCTTGAGCATTCTATTGGTGAGATCCCTGTGCTTTATTTTCCAGGACTATACACTGGCTGTGACTCAAATAAGTGATTTGTTTATTTTACAATATAGTGAGTGCAAAAGAAGGAGTGGAAAAACCCAAAGATGAAAGAGTGTTTCCAAAATTTCAAGATGAGCAGCAGCTGACCAATGCTGCTAAAACAGTGAAGGCAAAATGAAACTCATTTCAATCATTTTCACCACTGTTTCCAATAATGCAAATGCTGGCAATTTCCTAAACAAAAAAACTAAATTTAATATACAGCCATATTCAGGTATAAGTAGTGATGACTGTGTCGGAGGGAATAAATAGACATATATAAAACATAATTAAACATGGTTTTTATATGGTTGCTAAGGGTCACATAATTGGCTTTCCTAGTGTATCCATGACCCCAATTGACTTTAGCATGATGGCTAAGTAGATATCTCTATTTGCATGTGACATTTAAAAAGGTGGCACCATCTGCATGGAGTTTGTAGATTTTCTTCTCATAATCTAAATACATACTAAGATATGTATAAGAAACTTGGTAACATAAAATGGTTAGATATGTGTAATTGTTTCCCATAATGACCAGTCAGATTCCTTTCTTCATAAGGAATGAAACCTAATTGGCCACTGTAGGAAAAAAAATGAGCCATAATTTGTTTCTATATTATGACTGTGATGCATATTGTTAGCTACTCTGTGGCCATGTTGATATGAATAATTCAATGTACTCTACAATGTGCTACCTAATATCTTAAGGTTGTAGAAATCTCAAAAACAGGTAATGGCAAAGACTCTATGTTAACATTTAGGAAGGAGAATTTGAAGAACTCTATTACTATAAAAATGTGAAATCACTATCTAAATATGAAATTAATTAAAAAACAATATTTTTTTTTTTTGCGGTTACATTAAAAAGATGAAGAACTGAAAAACATCACAGATGTAGATAATGAGTCTTCCATTTTTGAAAAAATAAACAACATTATTGATTACTCACTACAGTACAAGCTCTAGTTTTTTGCTTTTATTCAGCTGTTTTTACGAATCAGCCTCTTTTAAAGCCAAAAGCATGAGCTAATGGATAGATTATAGGCAAACAAAAATATATATATTCACCCTTAATTTAATTATGTATATAATCTATACACTGTATATTTAAGCATCTTTGACTAATAGGGCCCATCACATAAACAGTTAAAATCTACCAGACCACATTTCTTAAGTCCCTGACTGATGAATACATTTTCTCCTTGAAAGGGGAAATCAGCAGGAAGGTGAAAAGTAACTGCTGCTTTCTGTAATGACTTAGGTCCCCTTCATGCTGGGATATCTGCAAGTCATACAGTCTTCCAGTTTAGCCCATAAAACCTTCTTCTGCTTCCATTATGGCTTCTAGATAGAAATGAATGGAAAGCCGTTCAAACCTTGTCCTGGAGTTTGGCAGGAGATAAAACTCCATGTGGTTTCAGGATGGCAGGATTGCATTAAGGCAATGTTTGTTGCTAAAAACAAGTCTTATAATGCTTAGAGCTATCTATTACACAGAAAAAATGCATTCATTATTTTTTGCACTTTATTTCTCAGAGTTAAAGAAGAACTCCACTAAGCCATATTCATATATAATCAGCAGGATAATACAGTATAAGCACATTCAAATAAATAAAAAGAAAAGAAAAACTGTCTGTTCTACAAAAACTATTATGACACCTTCTCAGGTCTAAAAAAAAGGCTTCTGTCAGTTAGCATGATGTAGTAGGAGGGATGGACAAAAACGAAAAACATTTTCAGGGTGTCTGGTACAGACCTTTATATTAGCTGCTTTCCCATTGCAACTAAAAATAGGTAAAATAATGTTTTGGTTGAAGCTAATGATATCAACAGCTCTTCATCATGGAACAAGATACCTATTTTCATTTACACATGCAGTAAAAGAAGGTAATGTAAAAAGCTAACTTTAAAGAGACCCTGCCACCAACTTGAGAAATTGCAGGCAAGGCTCCCTCCCTCCTTGCATGTCTTAGCCATCTCCTTTGCTGGGTGTGTCCAATTATTCTCTGTGCTGGCACAGCTTCTCCACCCATAAGTCGGTCATAGACGGTTCGAATCTTGGCTGGTTCAGCAGGAACCGACTGAAATTTGAACCATGTATGGGTAGGCTGATTGTACTCCATTACATCCATAGATCGTGGCTATATCCACTAGCAATAATCACTGTGCCCCCCCCCCCCCACTGGGAGAACACAATTGCGGTTGTAGGAAAGAAAATCAGATCATCTTTGGCATGCATTATACTTATTTCCTTACTTAAAGTGATATTAAACACTGATTTTTTTTAAATGGGCCCCAGGAAGTTTTTTATTGGTAGCCCTAGTAGTATGCACCACACATAAGCACATTATGACAGACTTACCTTTCAAACAAAACCCTTCAGTACTGAGCTGTCATCACTTCTGCTGGTGACAGGCACTTCCATTTTAGCCTGGACTTCTTCTGGGTGCGCTCTCTCTAGCTGCTTGAATGGCCGGGCCTACCCTACCCTACCTTACCCCACCTGTCAGAATTGTTTTTAAATGAGAGTTTAATACCATTTTAACATTTTATTTTATAAGGGTTGAGGGGAATACTATAGAGTGTCATTAAGTAATAATTCTAAGTCTGCTGGGACAGCTGACATGACATCCAAGATGTGTCTAGCAGCAGTCTTAAGGCTCTTAGATATCTACACAAGGGAGAGTTTTACAGGTAAATACCATACCTGAAATATGGTAAATGTGCATATGATCTTATGGGAACATTTTTGTTGATGTAAACAATCTGACAACAGGGTCTCTTTATGATATATGAGCAGATGCTGCATAGGTGGCATTGAGCATTAATTTTGCTTCCTGATAACGGAGGCTAAGACGGAGGCTTTTTTTTCCATAACAGCTGGCTAAAAATATATTTTCAGTATATTCTATTAAACAGTCTTTTTGAAAAACTGAAGAGCACAAGAGCCTGAATAATAAGTATCTACTACATAAAATTTCTAGGTAGTTGAGCATCTGCATTTCTTAGATTACATACAAAAATACTTGCTTTAGTTTGACACCAAAGCAACCTCCTTACAATATTTCTCAGTCTGTCTTTTACTCTGTCAGCATATCTGTTTAAAAGACCTTAGCTCTCAGTAGTCACAGTTAAAAGAAGGCAGGGGCTGCACGATAAGGCTCCCCGGATGGAATCTTTGACCTTGATTGACTAGAGATACTACAGCATGGTTTCATAGTTCTTCAGTCAGAGAAGACAACTGTAATTTTCAAACACAGGCCTCCACAGCATTATCTCCCCAGTCTGAAGTTGTCTCATTTGTGACCAATCAGGTCGGAAAACATTAACCTTGGGCCTTGTTGAAATTCTCCTTGTAGAGCAGAATGGATGTGTGATGAGACGATGGGAGTTTGATAGTGAAGGTTTATCTGAACCACGGTAGCATTTACATGAGGGTGTCAATCATGCTAAAGATTTGGGAAATAGATAATACAGCAGGAAAAAAGCAGAAGAAAAATGTTATGAAAGCAAAAGCATACTGTTAGGAAGCCACCTCAAATATACATATTTAAGACTCTACTTGCAATTATTTTCTTCCTCTACTTTGTGCATGTTGTGTATATAGAAAAATGTTTTTTGCCTGTAGCCATGATAGCAGTCTGCAGCCCAGGAGCTGACAGTTGTCTGTGATTCCTACATTTATTTTTAATGGAAACTCTCTTTAAAGGATAGGTTCCCCTTTAAAAAAATATATAAATGCACATTTTTAGCAGGTTGAAAAAAGTATTCTTTTTTTTTCTAAGGAGCCTGCAGAACATTGCTCTCAGAGCATAGCTCCTGCAGACCCTCAGCATAGCTGTGTGCACGTACCTCATACAGGCAGACAGTTACCTGATGGCAGGAAGATAAATTAACTATTAGAATGCTCACCAGCACCCTCACTGCTCATTGAAAACTACAAGGTGTCAGCTGCAATATTTGACAGTACTTGTAGGCATTCATTCAGAAGAAACTGTGAATGAATGATGTTGTTGTGTGGGCGGAGTCCCGCACGGCTGTGCTGTTTTTTAAATAGTGATAGCGGGTGTGGGGAGAAGATCCTTGGCTGTCACAGGGAGGGGGGCAGCAGGGGGAGAGCTGCAGATGCTGGAAAATGTTACATTTTCCACCATAAAAATGGGTGGATCATGTAACATGTTCCAAAAGTGAACTTATCCTTTAACTACTTAAGGACCAGAAGGATTTGCCCCCTTAATAAGGCCATTTTTGCGATACAGCACTGCATTACTTTAACTGACAATTGCGCGGTCGTGCGACACTGTACCCAAATAGAATTGATGTCCTTTTTTTTCCATAAATAGTGCTTTCTTTTGTTGGTATTTGATCACCTCTGCGGTTTTTATTTTTTGCACTATAGACAAAAAAAGACCGACAATTTAAAAAAAAAAAACAATATTTATTCATTTCTGCTATAAAACATACCCAATAAAAAAAATAAAAAATCAAATTTCTTCAAAAGTTTAGGCCAATATGTATTCTGCTACATATTTTTGATAGAAAAAATCCCTATAAGCGTATATTTATTGGTTTGTGCAAAAGTTAAAGCTTGTAGAAAATAGGGGATAAATTTATGGCATTTTTTTTTTGTGGAAAAGTTTAGGCCACGGCCCCTTTATTGGGTTTAAAACAATTTCAATTATGAAATTACCTTTAACCTTTAGATTTATGGCATTTTTATTATTACTATTTTTTTTTTACTAGTAATGGAAGTGATTAGCGATTTTTAGTGGTACTGGGACAGATCAGGCACTACTGCGGCGGATAGATCAGGCACCTTTGACACTTTTTTGGGACCAGTGACATTATTACAGTGATCAGTGCTAAAAATATGCACTGATCACTGTATAAATTACACTGGCAGGGAACGGATTAACATCAGGGATGATCAAGGGGTTAATTGTGTTCCCTGTTTACTAACTATGGGGGACAACACAGAAATCCATCTTCCTGCATAGTAGAAAGACAAGATCATGTGTCATCCCCTGTCATAACGGAGATGTGCCTTGTTTACTTTGGCAGATACCCGTTCTGTCTCTGCGAGGGAATGATGACGGGTGACTGGCGGACACCGAATCTGCCAGACCTGATGATTGGCTCCCCCGCTGTCCAACCGCGTGCACTCGTATCTATGGTGGGGCTCGTTCGCCCACACAGTGCTGGTGCACGACCCGATGTACACCTACAATGATCCACGCAGCCGAGCCACCTTGCCACAGTATTGCCGCAGTACTGCGGCGGGTGGTCGGCAAGTGGTTAAGGATAATTCAACATTAAAAGAAGATTAGTTTAAATATTAATTTACAATAAATAGAGTGTTAATTGCCATAATTCATTCACATAAATCATATATATCATGCCATTGTATTTTGTTTTTTTTTAAACTCTAGTGCCCTGTACACACAACCGGTTTTGCCATTGGGATAAACTCTGAAGGTTTTTACGACGGAGTTACGACGGAATTCCGCTCAAGCTGTCTTGCATACACATGGTCACGGCCAAATTCCGACCGTCCAGAACGCGGTGACGTACAACGCGTATGACGAGACTAGAAAACGAAAGTTTAATAGCCAGTAGCCCATAGATTCTGTCTCCTACTTGCTTCGGAGCATGCATCATTTTCGGTGCATCGGAACAGCATACAGACGAGCGGTTTTCCCAATAGGAATTGGTTCCATCTGAAAAATATAGAACATGTTCTCTATCTAAGTCCATCTGAATTTTCAACAGAAAAAGTCTGATGGGGCATAGACACGGTTGGAATATATGATGAAAAGCTCCCATCAGATTCTTTCTGTCTGAAATTCTGCTCGTGTGTACGTTGCATAAGTACCTTATTCCTGCAATGCTGATGTGTGGTCACATGATCTTTCCCTGTTCTTTGGCATTTACTGGGAAAGATCTTTGGGAGCAGCTTATATTACTGCTGTGTGTTCTCTACAGTATGAGTCTGTGCATGCACAGCTCTGTATAGTGCTGTGCCGGTCACATGACTAAAAAGAAAAAAACTGTTTCAGAAGAGCAATTCCAATTAGATTATAAAAATCAATAAAACTGTTTTACAGCTCTCTATAAATCTTTATTGAACATCAAATGTGTATTTGTTTTGCATTAATATTGTGTAGGTGGATTTAAAGATAATTTACACTAGCTTTCATTTTGTTCAGACAGCAACTTCATCCAAGGCTGTTTTTTTTTACTTTACAGGTATTGAAAGTTACATTTGATATACGTAATATGCATTTACATCAAAACTGGGCCTTTTTGCGAGTTTCTTAGTGAATCTTTAAAAAGCATACAATATCCCGCCCCTATAGTGTTTAACAATAGTAGAGCATGGAGGAGGAAGAAAGAATGGAAGTGTCATTTACCACTGTGTATACGCCCACACGTGTGACTCTATATTCATTTGGGCTACACATAAGAAAAAGGAGGAAATGAAGAGAGTAGAAGGGAACTGAAACTGGGGCATGCTCAGTAGATGACAACAGCTAGTCTAAAGAATCTCAGGCTGTAATGGGGACACAGAGACAATAGAGTAGATGGAAGGGACAACTGAAGGCGGTATCAACCCTGTATATTTTAATCTAAACAAAACAAATGCTTTAGTGGCTTTCTGAGTATGTACACTCTGTTATATAGCATGTAATGACAGTTTTTCATAATCTGGGTTTAATGACACTTTAAATACAGTAAGTGCTGCTTTTTTCAATATACTAAGTAACAAAATAATATATTTAATCTTAAATGATCTCTTTGGGCTTTTTATTGTTGCCGGGTTCCTTACTGAGATACTTTTCATTTCTTTCCACTTCTGGCGACACTCTGTCATACCCTAACATACAAGGTATCACTATAATTGGAAATAAAAGGAAATTTCACTATTGAAAAAAAAGACAGCAATAAAATGTAAAAAAAAAGTAAAAAGATTTTACCTGTAATTCTTTTTCACTCTTCAAAAAAAAAAGATTTATTTCTGTTTGCACCTCAATTGGGGTTAATGCACAGTGTACACCAGGGGTTGAGATTCCCCCTGATGAAGGCACGTGGTCCCGGTGCCGAACACGCGTAGGGGAGGGGCCTGGACGGAGCTGTCAGCAGAGAGGGAGAAGGAGAGTTTCGATACACGCACCGCACTGCACGCCACACCGCGAGATTGACCGTTCTGTGTTTGTTAAGGATGGTGCACTCACGCACCCATAGTATGTGAGTACCCCAGCAAGGGGAGATAACCATTTTATTAAAATGCTTTTATTATACCTTACAATATTGCGCTATGGAGTTTTTTTCTTTTGCATATACTATCTTGATTTGAGAGCATTGGAGGTCTGTACAGCTGGTTCCGAATGAGCACAGAAGTGGCTCCAAGGCTTTGTTTGACATAGTTTAATCGCTGTGTCACACACAGGAAGGTGAGCATATACACCTGTGGGGGCGGCTGGAAGACACCACAGCATGTTTCTTGGTGACACACTTTTGGAAGGAAGGATATGTGAATTTCACTAAATCTTCGGACTATTTTTTCTGGGCACTTTTATATCTTTGGATATACACTGTCTTTGGACTTTATTTCATTCACCAGTTGTTATATCCCTTTACATTATATTTGATTCATTTTCTAAGTGATATGTTTTTTATTGATCACTCACATTCTGTGTTTTATATAGTACTGTGCACTTTATACTCCAGCACTTAGGGGTATTTTCACTCAAGTACATTACATGTTAACACCCATGTTGTTTATGTTCATTATTGCTGCACTTTTGATTGAAGTGATTTTTTCTAGCGCAGACACATTGTTTTATCTTTATCACTTTGCACGATTATGAAACGTGACTGAGTGTTTGCAGCTGGTCTCCACTTAAGACTAATTACTCACCATTTTGTAGGCATTCATCCGTAAGTGGCTCGCAGGGTTTTGCTTATTATTTTTGTTACACCAGGGGTAGGTAACCTCAGCACTCCAGCTGTGGTGAAACTAGAAATCCCATCATGCCTCTGCCTCTAGGAGTCATGCCTGTGATTGTCAGGATCTTGCAATGTAACATGGGACTTGTAGTTTCACCACAGCTGGAGGGCCAAGGTTGCCTACCGGTGGTGTACACCATCAAATTAAATCAAGGAGGAGAAAAGAATCCCTGCGAGTTGTTCTTAGATTATCTTCTCATTCATGTTTTTATTGTAAAGAATATTATATAAAATTGTAGTGTCTTTAAGCGTGTTGGAGAGATCTCGTACTTGCAGGCCTCCAATCATGGGAAAAGCAACGTGTATGCTTCGTGTGCCAGGGTGATACACTGCAAGGTTGTTTGATTGTCTGTCAGTTTTTGTGATTTTAATAAAGATTCTTGGAAAAATAAAGAGAAAACTAAATGAAAAAATTGCGGTAGGAAATACTGGCAGATCAGTGGACAGAATCTCAGAATATAACGATTAAATAAGGGAAATTGCCAGTAGAATGGTTATCTATTTATTTGCTTATCTTCAGTAATTCAACTGGCGTAAAACCATGATATGACAATTACTTCTTTTTATTATATGTTTTATGTATATGGTGTGGAGTACCATAACTGCATTGTGCTTATCCTCTACGTTTACTTAGTTGTTTTCTACATCTGCAAAATACAAGCACAGTACGCGCATACTATATCTATAAGGAGATTAAAGCCAAACCTTGCAGTTTAACAGAATAAATGAAAACCACTTCTTTTCAGTGGCGGCTTCAAATTATGAGCTATTGATTGCCTGCACAGTTAATGTAAATGTAATTGATGTTTGATAAAGTGACTGAGAGATGCATTGATGGTTCGGTTTGCTTGAGTGACAGTGATGCGGATTAGACAGAATGTGATTGTAAATAGACTGTGGAATGCATCTCATTAATTTCTAAGTACACCAAGGGTGACTTCTTGTGTGTACAGAATGAGAGCATTTAGATTTACCTGGTTGGTTTGAGACTGGTGTATAAATATATATATATATAAAGTTGTGTGAAAATGTATTTGCCCCCTTTCTAATTTTTCATTTTTTTTGCAGATTTCTCACACTTAAATGATTCAGATCATCAAACAAATTTTAATATTACACATAGATAACCTGAGTAAATCTCAGATGAGTTTTTTAAATGATTATTTCATTTGTTAAGGGAAAAAAGCTGTTCAAACCTGCCTGGCCCTATGTGAAAAAGTAATTGCCCCCCTCCCATGCTGAATCATGAATGAACTATGATTAACCACAATTTTTTGGAAAGCTGACTTAAATTTCACTTGCCACACCCAGGCCTGATTACTGCCAGACCTGTTGAATCAAGAAATCACATAAATAGAAGCTGTCTGACAAAGTGAAGCATGCTAACAGATCACAAAAATTCCCATATCATGCCACAATCTAAAAAAATTCAATGTACATGTATCGGTCTAGGAAGGATTTCAAAACCACTTCTAAGGCTTTGGAACTCCAGTGAACCATGGGGAGAGCCATTATCCACAAATGGAGATAACTTGGAACAGTGGTGAACCTTCCCAGGAGTGGCCGGTCTACAAAAATTACTCCAAGAGCATGACAACGACTCATCCAGGAGGTCATAAAAGAACCCAGAACAACATCTAAAGAACTGCAGACCTCACTTGCCTCAGACCTCACTTGCCTCAGGTAAGATCAGTGTTCATAATTCAACAATAAGAAAGAGACTGGGCATAAATGGCATCCTTGGCAAGTTCCAAGGCCAAAGCCACCGCTGACCAAAAAGAACACAAAGGCTCATCTCATTTACCAAAAAAAAATATTGATTATTCCCAATACTTTTAGGCAACTATTCTGTGGACTTTTACTTTTTGGAAGGTGTGCATCCCGTTACATCTGGCATAAAATGAATACAGCATTTCATAACAAGAACATCATACAAACGGTCAGACATGGTGTTGGTAGCGTGATGTTCTGGAGCTGCTTTGCAGCTTCAGGACCTGGACAACTTACCATAATTGATGGAACCATGAACTCTGAGCTCTACTAGAAAATCCTAAAGGAGAATGTCCGGCCATCAGTTTGTGGCCTCAAGCTCAAGTTTACTTGAGTTATGCAGCAGGACAATGATCCAAAACACAACAGCAAGTCCACCTCCAAATGGTTCAAACAAAGCAAAATGTAGGTTTTGGAGTGGCCTAGCCAAAGCTCAGACTTAAATCCAATTGAGATGCTGTATTATGACCTTACACAGGCCATTCATGCTGGAAAACCCTCCAATGTAGCTGAATTAAAACAATTTTGCAAAAAAGAGTGCCAAAATTGCTCCACAGCAATGTGAAATTCGTAACGATTTGTAATTTTGTAAGAGGCGAGTTTTTATATTCGGACTCATTCGTATTTTCGTAATAAATATATTTTTGTTGATACAAAATGATTCATAATTCCGTTAGTCTAACGATTCATAATTTCGTAAGATGCAAGGTTTCATATTCGGATTCGTTCGTATTTTAGTAACAGTTATATATTTTTTTTTATACAAAATGATTCGTAATTCCTAATTTTGTTAGATAATAATTTTCGTTTATTCAGTACACTACTCGTAATTTAGTAATTATTACTTTTGTGAGATTGCCTTTTTTCGTTGATTCGTACTTTCGTAGGAAATAAAGAATAATAATCCTATGCTTGCATTTCTAATAAGTCCTGTACTTACTCCAGTCCACTCCCTCAGTCACGAGACCTGACTCAGTCTCCTCCTCAACTGAATCTAAAAAGATTCAGGAATGCAGTGTGACTCAGACACAAAAGCCATAAGCTGATTGGCTAAAGATATTAAGTAAGATACATCACTCACTAATAAACTGTCCATTCGAAAGAACAATTCGAGAACACAAAATTACGAACATACATATTAAGATACACTTACACTGTCCATTCAAAAGAACGATTGGAGAACACGAGAACGAAATTACGAACAGACGAAGAAATGAAATTATGAACACAGGAATGAAAATATGAACATACAAAATTACGAACATATAAAAGATTGAAAATACGAAATGTAAATAATTTGTTAAAGATGTCATTTTCTTTCTTTTACTGTTTCGGAGTTTAGTATCTTCGGAAGTTTGTCCATTCGTAAGTTCGTATTTTCGCTTGTTCGTTAATTTGCTTATTCATTCGTAATTTTCGTATTTTGGTTCTTTCAGCTATTCGGATGTTCAAATTGATCCGAATGTACGAATACTAACAAATTCATACAAAAATCTATTCATTACGAACCGAATCACAAATGTCAAATAAGAAAGACTCATCGCCAGTTATCGCAAATGCTTGATTGCAGTTGTTGCCACCAGGGGTGGCACAACAAGTTATTAGGTTTTGGAGGCAATTACTTTTTCACATAAAGCCAGGCAGGTTTGGACAGCTTTTTTGCCTTAATGAATGAAACCATAATTTAAAAAACTGCATTTGTATTTATTCAGGTTATCTTTGTGTAATAATAAAATTAGTTTGATGATCTGAGTCATTTAAGTGTGACAAATATGCAAAGAAATAAAAAAATCAGAAATGGGCAAATACTTTTTCACACAACTGTATACAGTGTGGAAGAAAAGTATTCAGACCCCCTTAAATTTTTCACTCTTTGTTATATTGCAGCCATTTGCTAAAATCATTTAAGTTAATCTTTTTCCTCATTAACGTACACACAGAACCCCATATTGACAGAAAAACACAGAATTGTTGAAATTGTTTGCATATTTATAAAAAAAGAAAAACTGAAATATCACATGGCTCTAAGTATTCAGACCCTTTGCTCAGTATCTAGTAGAAGCACCCTTTTGATCTAAAAAAGCCATGAGTCTTTTTGGGAAAGATGCAACAAGTTTTTCACACCTGGATTTGGAAATCCTCTGCCATTCCTCCTTGCAGATCCTCTCCAATTCTGTCAGGTTGGATGGTAAACATTGGTGGACAGCCATTTTTAGGTCTCTCCAGAGATTCTCAATTGGGTTTAAGTCAGGGCTCTGGCTGGGCCATTCAAGAACAGTCACGGAGTTGTTGTGAAGCCACTACTTCATTATTTTAGCTGTGTGCTTAGGGTCATTGTCTTGTTGGAAGGTAAACCTTTGGCCCAGTTTGAGGTCCTGAGCACTCTGAAGAAGGTTTTCGTCCAGAATATCCCTGTACTTGGCCGCATTGATCTTTCCCTCAATTGCAACCAATCGTCCTGTCCCTGCGGCTGAAAAACACCCTCACAGCATGATGCTGCCACCACCATGCTTCACTGTTGGGACTGTATTGGACAGGTGATGAGCGGTGGCTGGTTTTCTCCACACATACAGCTTAGATTTAAGGCCAAAAAGTTCTATCTTGGTCTCATCAGACCAAAGAATCTTATTTCTCACCATCTTGGAGTCCTTCAGGTGTTTTTTTTTAGCAAACTCCATGCAGGCTTTCATGTTTCTTGCACTGAGGAGAGGCTTCCGTCGGGCCACTCTGCCATAAAGCCCCAACTGGTGGAGGGCTGCAGTGATGGTTGACTTTCTACAACTTTCTCCCATCTTCTGACTGCATCTCTGGAGCTCAGCCACAGTGATCTTTGGGTTCTTCTTTACCTCTCTCCCCACTGCTCTTCTCCCCCGATAGCTCAGTTTGGCTGGACGGCCAGCTCTAGGAAGGGTTCTGGTCGTCCCAAACGTCTTCCATTTAAGGATTATGGAGTTCACTGTGCTCTTAGGAACCTTAAGTGCAGCAGAAATTTTTTGTAACATTGGCCAGATCTGTGTCTTGCCACAATTCTGTCTCTGAGCTCTATAGGCAGTTCCTTTGACCTCATAATTCTGATCTGCTCTGACATGCACTGTGAGCTGTAAGGTCTTATATAGACAGTTGTGTGGCTTTTCTAATCAAGTCCAATCAGTATAATCAAACACAGCTGGACTCACATGAAGGTGTAGAACCATCTCAAGGATGTTCAGAAGAAATGGACAGCACCTGAGTTAAATATATGAGTGTCACAGCAAAGGGTCTGAATACTTAGGACCATGTGATATTTCAGTTTTTCTTTTTTAATAAATCTGCAAAAATGTCAAGAATTCTGTGTTTTTCTGTCAATTGTTGTGTGTACATGAATGAGGAAAAAAATTAACTTCGGATTTTAGCAAATGGCTGCAATATAACAAAGAGTAAAAAATGTAAGGGGGTCTGAATACTTTCCATCCCCACTATATATATATATATATATATATATATATATATATATATATAAAGTTCAGAGGATTGCTGCACAAAAATGTATTGAAATAAAAAACATACAAATAACATACAAAAAATGTATCAAACATGTTCCATGGTATAGTGTCCATACCCACTTGGGGGGACCTATGTTTTCAGATAAAAAAACCTTCTGTGTGCAGCAATCCCTTCAGCCCCCTAATACTTACCTGAGCCCCATCTCAATGATGTTGCACGAGAGACTCAGCTGCCGGGACACTCCCCCTGATTGTCTGAGATAGCAGCAAAGTGCCATTGGCTCCCACTGCTGTCATTTAAATTCAGTGAGTTGCTTGCTGTGGGGGCACTCAACAGGAGGGAGGGGCCAGGAGTGCTGAAAAGGGACCCGAGAGGAGGACCTGGGCTGCTCTGTGCAAAACCACTGCACAGAGCAGGTAGGTTTATTTTTAACAAAAAACAAAAACAAGACTTTAGTTTCACTATAACAGACTTTTCTTCTAGAAAACCACAAGAGTGAAAAAATGCACAATATCAATAGTATAATATTTTCAGCAGACTCACCAGAGGCACTTGCAGGACTTAAAAGGAACAAAAACTTTTTTTTATTGAGTGTCCATTAGGACACAGCACAACAGTGGCGGCTGGTGCTCAAAATTTTCAGGGGGGGGCGCAAACAAACTGAAAATTACAGAACCCGCCATCAGTTGCAGCCTCACTGTGCCCATCAAATGCAGCCATTGTGCCCATCAAATTCAACTGCTGTGCCCATCAATTGCAGCCATTGTGCTCATCAAACACAGCCACTATGCCCATCATATGCAGCCATTGCACCCATCAAACGCAGCCACTGTGCCCATCATTTGCAGGCACTTGTGCCCATCATATGCAGCCACTTGTGCCTGTCAAATGCAGCCACTGTGCCCATCAAATGCAGCTACTTATGCCCATCATATGCAGCCACCTGTGCCCATCATATGCAGCCACTTGTGCCCATCAAATGCAGCCACTTGGGCCCATCAAATGCAGCCACTTGTGCCCATCATATGCAGCCACCTGTGCCCATCATATGCAGCCACTTGTGCCCATCAAATGCAGCCACTTGGGCCCATCAAATGCAGCCACTTGTGCCCATCATATGCAGCCATGTGTGCCCATCATATGCAGCCACTTTTGCCAATCATATGCAGCCATTTGTGCCCATCATATGCAGGCACTTGTGCCCAGTATATGCAGCCACTTGTGCCCATCATATGCAGCCACTGTGCCCAGTATATGCAGCCACTTGTACCACTTGTGCTCATCATATGCAGCCACTTGTGCCCATTGTATGCAGCCACTTGTGCCCAGTATATGCAGCCACTTGTGCCCATCAGTATAACTGCCAGACAGATACCATTTTTAAAACAGAGGCACTAATGAGAGCCCTATAGATCTCTCACATCTGGGCAAAATAAATACATTTATTTAAGTAGTTCCTGTAATCATTGGGTGAAAGAAAAATCTAATTGCTTAAAAAAAGTGTCAAAAGGCTATAAATGCCTTCTATACTAAATGTCGCAGTCTATATGCTTAGTAATATGCAACAAAAAACTTAAATGTATTCACGCAGTCGCTGAATTTATCCAGTGGGTGGGTTAATTGTACACATTTAATAATTTTCCCTTATGTGTCCTATGAGAGCATACATTATTCACACTTAACATAAAGAAATCCTAAAAAATATTAGTAAAAAATCCTCTTCAGGGGTTTGATATGTAAATGCTCAACAGAAAGCAGATGGCTGATAATGGCTAGCTGCCACTGGGGCAGTGAAGCGTACAACAATAGCAAGATTGCAATATGATTTTAACCGTGTCTCTTTACTCTGTGATTTAAAGTGAGCAAATAGAAGTTAGAGTGCTTTTCAAAGTTCTCCCTACTTCAGACTTCGAGAAACAAAAACTGGTAATATTGCAAAAGGCAAAGGTATTGAAGTGAGGTCAAATGTTGCTTAGTGTGATGAAAGTACTTGATTCTGTATTAGAAAAAAAATTCAAGGATTTCCTCAACAGCCATCAAAGCTTTTCGACAGCAAAGGGCAGAATGGTAACAATAGGAAGTACATAGGAATGAAATGGAGTTGTAATGGGCTAATGACGTAAGTTGCTATTAATTCCCAGTGTATTATCCTTTTGCAGAGAACCTGGTACATAATCCACGCACAATGTTTACTTGTGCAGTCATTTATATTTTAAAACCTGCTATGGACCCACACTGATAGGCTGGCATCTGCTCCTGCTTCACCACCTTCCTTTTCCATTGCATACACACTGCAAACTTCCCTGAGCCTAGATTAGCCTGCATATATGTGCCACACTTTGCTGTGCCCTGTGCTTGGGCCTGATCCATTAAGCACAGTGGTATGACTTCCCTGATTTTGAGCTAAATATTAATCAAATGCCTCCCTTCCATCCAATGTGAGCACTTTAGTTGCCATTACAGATGTTTGTAATGTACAAGATGCAGGAAAGGAAGCCTCCTTTTTACAAAGCAAACCTAAAACGGACAGGGTTTTAAGGTGTGATGCCTGCTCTTAGAACCCTTTCACACTGAGTTACTTTACAGGCGCTACATTGCTAAAAATACCGCCTGCATAGCACCTGTAAAGCGCCTCTCCTGTCTCTCCAGCGTGAAAGCCGCAGGGCTTTCACACTGGAGCGGTGCGCTGGCAGGATGCTAAAAAAAGTCCTGCAAGCAGCATCTTTGGAGCAGTGAAGGAACCATGTATACACCGCTCCTAAACTGCTCCTGCCCATGGAATGTTGCCACTGCAGCGGCACTTTGCAGGTCATTTTAACCCCTTAACCCCGCTAGCGCCCGAAAACCCCCGCAAAAACTACGGTAAAGCGTCGCTAAAAATAGCAGCGCTTTACCACTGACGGCCACGACGCCCCAGTGTGAAAGGGGCCTTAGACAGATGTCTTTCTATTAGATATTTAGAATGGTTAAGGGGTTCATTCACCTTAAGCTGCAATTGATTATTTTTTCTCTTGGAATAATACCAAAAAGTCAATTGTGAAGGCAATAAGATATAGAAAAATTTTGCCCTGCAATGCCACATTTACACCAAATGAAGATTTTGTATATCTATTCATGAAAATTTCATGCAGAAGAAAATAAAGACAGATATAGATAGAAGAATTTGAATTCTACTACACTTGCACATAATATTCATACAATTTTATCAGAGGCAATGTCATGTATATTGGCTCTTTAATAATAGTTTTTTTGCTAGTGGCAGAAATTGTTCAGCTTTTTTCTATTTTAAACATGTAAGCGAATGGTACAATGCTACATGTCTGATGTTTGACTTGTCATGTATTACAAATGGAGCTACAGATGACAGAAATTTGTTAGATCAAGCTCAACATTCCAGTAAAGTGCTTGATGAGTTGTTTTCAGCAGTCATGTTATATATGGATCATGTTCACCATACATATTATGTTCTTGACAAATCATATTAAGCAGTCATGTCGCTAATAGTAGTAGTAGTCACATTCAACTGGACATGTTCTGTAATGTTAAAGACGTTTCACAGCTTATCTAAGTTTGGTTCCTGATTCAGTTCCTGTCAAGAAAATACCCCAGCATTTATATCCACATACTGTAGGTGGCTGTAATGTCATTTCATGTTCATGAAAAATCTATCATATGTTTTAGTTATATTTTTATTTATACAGAAATGTTTTTTTAGATTATTTAGCAATAACAAAAAATAAAGGTACAGTTATTTGGCTTTCTCCATACTATTTTCATATGCATCTACAAAAATCAGAGAAATAAAAACAAAACAATTGTATTTGGACAGTTAAAACAAGAATACAGTCTGGTAAATATGTTCATGTTAACCCATAACCCACCAGCCATGGATTGCTTAAAGTCCAAGGTGAATTTAGCAGTGTCAGCATGCTTCAGTACTATTGATAATAACCCTGTGACTTGTATACTTTTTATGTAATTATGTTGTTTTTAAAAACATTTAAGGCTTTTATTTAGTATAGTGTTTATTAAAAACTGTGCTCCTTTTTTTCAAGAATGAAAAATGCACAAAAATGCACAGAAATATAAAAAAATATTTTTTTTTTACAAAATTTTCTTTTTAAAAAAATCATCACAGTTTTTTTTTTTTATAAAATTGTATTTATTACACTTTTAAATGACATTGCAAATCATATTGCAAATTGAAAATGGCAGTATTCATCTGTCTTATGTTGTAAGTATAGTCTCCAGCTTGCATGTGATCACTAGTTGACATTCCAGTCACACGACTGGAAACCATTCTGATTGGTTCCCATTCATTGGTGGTGACCCAAGCTGTCAATGACAGTCAGAATTGAGAGTGACAGTTGATGACTCTTAAACGGGGGAATTAATTCACATATGCCTAGCACTGTGCATTATAAAGGGGAAAATGTAAAAAAATAGTGGAAGGGGTTCAAAAAAGCACAAAAATTGTGACATTTCAATTACCATATTTATCGGCGTATACCATGCACCGGCGTATAACACGCACCTTAACTTTAAGAGGGAAGTTTCAGAAAATAAACTTAAATTTTAAAATAAGTGTCAGCGCCCATCAATACAGCCTTATCAGTGTCCATCTGCAGCCTCACCAGTGCCCATCAAAGCAACCTGATCTATGCCCACCTGCAGCCTTTAATATGCCCATTATTGCAGACTGTTTAGTGCCCATCTGCAGCCTGTTTAGTGCCCATCTGCAGACTCTAACATACCCATCTGCAGCCTCTAACATTACCATCATTGCAGCCTGTTTAGTGCCCATCTGCAGCCTCTAATGTGCCCATTATTGCAGCCTGTTTAGTGCTCATCTGCAGCCTCTAGCATGCCCATAATTGCAGCCTGTTTAGTACACATCTGCAGCCTCTAATGGGCCCATTATTGCAGTCTGTTTAGTGCCCATCTGCAGCCTGTAACATGCCCATCATTGCAGCCTGTTTAGTATAACTTTAGTATGACTTTAGCAGACTTGCCTTTGCCGATAATTGCAGCCATGCCAGTGCTGGATTACACAGATCAGCAATCTCCTGTGTATCCGGCGCTCAGTCACTCACAGTCCTGTCTGGCTCATATGATGGACAGAACAGTGGTCCAGTGCCAGGCCAGGGGGGGACTGTGTGTGACTGAGCGCCAGATACACAGGAGATCGCGGCTGTGTGTAATCCAGTGGTGCTCGTCCCCTCCTTCCACTCCGAGGCAGCAGGGATCGTCATATAACACGCACCCACGATTTCCTCCTGATTTTCAGGGGGAAAAAATACATGTTATATGCCGATAAATACCATAATGATGGAACGGTTTGGTCACCTTTTGCCTTTTTTCAGTATGGGACCCTAGCAAGCCTAGTTCCTGGCTAGGTTGTAAAAGATTTTCTAATTATTTTAAAACATTTTGGATATTACAGGGTAGGGATTCTCTTGTGGTTTAATTTTTTCCAGAAAGGAAGAGAAGTGATGGAGAATCTATCCAATGGGGACACAGACAGTAATACAAACACATTTAGTAGAGTTGAGAAGGGTTGTAATGGTTTTCTCCTTGCAGCCACCACAGCCCATCCACATTGTTCTGACTGCAGGAAGATTTGTATTCCAGTCTTTACAGCAGTTGAGTATCCAAGAATGTTGCTTTATATTCAGCTGCTTTAATTTTGTTTTTCTACTTTACCAGTTCAGCATCCTGAACTGTTAATTCATTATCCCATCAAGTCCTGGTATTTCCTTGCCCTACTAATCTCCTGCACTGCCCTGCTCCTGTCTTTCCTAGTACAGGCTGTTGCCAGATTTGCCCTTGTTAATTGTTATGTGCAGCTTTTGCTGCAGTGTGCATATTTTTTACTCCTGTCAATAAAACATTATTACATATAAAAAGATTAAATAGGCTATGGGGGTACCTCATCCTGTATATATTTTTTAGGACATAGAACTGATATGATGGACTTTAGCAGTACCAGTAAGGGACATTTAAACAGAATAGTATGTAATGTCTTTATTACAAAAGATTTAAAAATTATTTTTACAAATATAAAAGCATATGAAAATTGATCAGGTATCAATAATATAGTGATCTCTGTTTATACAACCGTCAAGAGTTTGACATGTTTCACAACTTTGCTTCTTCAGGACCTTATATTTTTGACTAGGGATGGGCGAACGGTTCGGCCCGAGCATAAGTTTGGGCCGAACTTTGGTTGTTCGGATGTTCTGTGAACACCGAACAATGTGCGATGTTCGGGGCAAATTTGAAAGCTGCCAGAACACTGTTAAAGTCTATGGGACACTAACATGAAAAATCAAAAGTGTTCATTTTAAAGGCTTATATGCAAGTTATTGTCATAAAAAGTGTCTGGGGACATGTAGCAATGCAAACATCTTTTAAATAAACAGACTTTTTTTGGGAGCAGCGATTCTTTTAATGCTTAAAATGAAACAATAAAAATGAAATATTCCTTTAACCAATTCAGCCCCAGAAGATTTGGCTGCTAAATGACCAGGCCATTTTTTGCGATTCGGCACTGCGTCACTTTAACTGACAATTGTGCAGTCGTGCGACCCTGTACCCAGACAAAATTGACGTCCTTTTTTTTCTACAAAAAGAGCTTTTCTTTTGGTGGTATTTGATCGCCTCTGCGTTTTTTATTTTTTGCGCATTAAACAAAAAAAGAGCGACAATTTTGAAAAAAACACAATATTTTGTACTTTTTGCTATAATAAATATCCCCATTTTTTTTTAAAAAAGCTATTTTTTTCTCAGTTTAGGCCAATATGTATTCTTCTACATAAAAAAAAATTGAAATAAGCGTATATTGATTGGTTTGCGCAAAAGTTATAGCGTCTACAAAATAGGGGATAGATTTAAAGCATTTTTATTATTATTATTTTTTTACTAGTAATGTCAGCGATCTGCTATTTTTATCGTGACTGCGACATTATGGAGGACACATCAGACAATTTTGACATGTTTTTGGGACCATTGGCATTTATACAGAGATCAGAGCTATAAAAATGCATTGATTACTGTAAAAATGTCACTGGCAGTGAAGGGGTTAACACTAGGAGGAGATCAAGGGGTTAACTGTGTTTCTTGGGGGGTGATTCTAACTGAAGGGGGAGGGGACTGACTAGAGGAAGTGACGGATCATGGTTCCTAGCTAATAGGAACACACGATCTGTCACTGCTTCAGAATAGAACACGGATTTGTGTGTTTACAAAAGCACACATTTTCTTCAATTTTGGTTTGGGGTTCCCCTTAATAATCATACCAGACCCAAAGGGCCTGGTAATGGACTGGGGGGGACCCATGCCGTTTTTTTTAAATGTGTTTTATCTATATTGCTGAGACCCGACAATTCATTACAACAGCGATCCGTTTTAAATGATAATTTTTCCTTTAGAAATGTCATTTTGCTGTGGTACAGTTCTAAACACGGGAAAAATGCTCCACGGCACTTTAAGTATTAAGAAAATCACTGCTTCCGAAAAAACAGCCGTTTTTTTAATTTTTCTTTGCATTGATACATGTCCCCTGGGGCAGGACCCAAGTCCCCAAACACTTTTTATGACAATAACTTGCATATAAGCCTTTAAAATGAGCACTTTAACTCAGAGACTTTAACGGTGTTCGTGTGTTCTTCCGATTTTTTGCCTGTTCGGTATGTTCTGTTGCGAACCGAACCAGGGGATGTTCGGCTCATCCCTATTTTTGAGATCCTGTTCAAAGATAAGAAAAGATACATAAGTATTGTTTACGTTTGGATTACATAGGAGCGCAATAAAATTAGTTTAAAAAATATCATCCAGACCAGATGGATGGAGAATAGCACATATGGGGACTCACATCTAAGGGAGACCCGTCAAGAATGATGTACCAGGTGTCAAAAGAGGAACGATGCAACAACCAGTATCTTAAAACATAAAATTATCAATTAATCATTATGATTGAAGATAGCATTAGATAGATAAGACAAGGGTCAATAAACTGACCATAGTCAGAACAAATCACATGATTAGTTGCATTGTCAAGTCAAAAATATAAGGTCCTGAAGAGGCAAAGTTGTGAAACGCGTTGACCTCTTGACGTTTGTATAAACAGAGATCTCTATATTATTGATACCTGATCAATTTTCATATGCTTTTATATTTGTAAAAATAATTTTTAAATCTTTTGTAATAAAGACATTAAATACTATTCTGTTTAAATGTCCCTTACTGGTACCGCTAAAGTCCATCATTTTAAAACACTATTACACTCTATTCTGGAGCCTAGGGTTGATTTTGTAAAGTTTGGTTGCATTGTTTACACTGGATTTCTGTGTGGATTTCCAGACTCTCTAGAGAAAATTGAGTACTGTCCGTGATACTTTTTTTATTTGCACTAACATACAATTTTTCAGGACAAGCTTTCGGGGTAGGTCCCCTTCTTCAAGGTCCAAGCAGTACTGATTCACAAATTTTTAAGCAGAATGTATTGCTAAAATTACGAGTCTCCCCTGGCTCGGTCTTTTAAACGGGGGTGGTGGCAGTTAAAGGGTTAATTGTGTAATTAGCCCAGTGTCAATCACTCTCAGGCTGCTCGCACCTAGATTGTGGTCCCGCAAGCTGGAAAATCTTTGTGCTGGGCGCAGCTGAGAGTGGCATTGTTACGTAAGTGACAGCGTGGTGTGAGGTTGGCCGGTCCTTCGTTGCAAGTTAGCGAGGAGGGCGGGGATCTGACACCCGCGTTCGTCACATATTGGTGTCTCAATTTTCTCTGTCACAATTGCACTAATACGGCTACAACAAATCAAGTATGCTGGCAGGCTCTCTAGCACAGCCTTTCTCAACCTTTTCAACACAGAAGAACCCTTTAAATACCTTTCAGGTCTCAGGGAACCCCTGCTAAAAATTACTATATCTACAACTCATGATACCATAGTGTGATGGTCAGTGGGATGAATGCTCCCTAAACTTGTGGACATTGGGAAGAACTATCTTATTTCAGATAGCTAAAAAGATCAATGTTGTCAGTGGGAACTTATCTGGGAGGCAGAAATTGCTCATTGCTCAAGGAACCTTTGGAAGCCTCTGGAGGAACCCTAGGGTTTCATGGACCTGGGTTGGGAAACATTGCTTTAGCATCTACAAAAAGCTATCTTGGGAAGATCATCAACAGTTTATGCATTTAATGCATACATTTTTTGTGTATGCATGTAACCTGCAGTTGACCTCTTTGTGACCTACATTGGATTGAATCAACCTGCTTTAATATGCTTTTTATTTGTTTGGATTTTAGAATAAGCCTATATGGTTGGATTCTAGTTCTTGCTGAGCACTTTTATAAGGCTTAAGTGTTCCTTGTAATGGTTCTTCTGTGGCTTGTAATGTTTTTCTTTCTGCCTCAGCCATTCCCATGAAACGTTCGCTATATAATGGAACACATTCAAGTCTGTACATGTACAACATTCTTTTGTTCAAAACAACATGCTTTATGCATGCACTGTCATCATTATATGAGTAGTAAATTAAGTGTGATAAAGCAAAATGTATGTAACCAATTAATGGTGCTCTACATATCAATTTTTGTCAGGATTAGAAAGAAATGATGCCTGATAAATTGACCATCACATCATTGCTTGATAAGCCTGCTGATACAGCACCATGGCACTGTTCAACATTTGTTTGTGACCATTTTAAGCAGGTATATTGAATTCATGTATTTTTCTTTATATGGTAACTTGATATTCTGTCCATTTCAATCACAACAACCACAACTTTCCTGAGTATTTTATACTTTTGCATTCACTTTGACTTGTATCATGAGAGAAAAAGCTCTGATGTGAACACTAGGCCCTAAACCAGACTAGCCACTGCATATGTAGGTGATGTAGGTGATAGGTGTAGGTGGTGAATTCAAGCAAAATCTCAACACTTCTCAATCAAAAATAATTTTCCCCCTGTTACTTACAAACTTGATATGCTTTATTCTGACCATAAAATGACACAGGGTTTATTTAATAAAGGCAAATCAATTGTTTCCCCAGAGCTTAGTAAATGAGGTCTACTGATCCCCATTATCCAATCACATGCAAGCAAAAATTCAGTTGTTTTTTTTTTTACTTTTTTTATTTTGCATTTGATTTGGGTATTCTTTGCAAAGTGAAATAGTGAAATTCACTTCCCTTTCAAAGTGAACAGTAGGTTTGACTAAAGTAAATCAACCCCAATGTTTGTCAGAAAACCATTCTGTGTTGTGATCAACTTATCCGATCTGATTTACATCAGATTTTACCAGCAGACTGACCTCCATAATACTATATGACCATGTCCAAACAGTCACAGCATTTTACGTGAAATTGAAAATCTTTATTCAAAAGTGTGAAAACCTAAAACTATAAAATACTTGTGTCTAAAGGTAAAATTATATTTCTAAACTAAGTGTCAAAAGAAAGTATCAGGTTACACTGAAGCTGTAGTATAAATAGGTACAAGATAAAGTTTTTAGACAGGCTTTTAGACCTGTGTGTATCATATCTGCAGATATCAGCATATGATTTATAGAGGAATGTGGTTAGAAATTGCTCCCCTGGGCCAGTGTTATTTTTACTGCAAAGCATCAGTGAAGTAAAAAGTGGGCCATCAGGACATTCATGTACAGTGATTCCCACATAGAACACTCCATGCAGAACACTTAAAGAGTAACTCTACTTTCGTGGGGGAAAAAATTGCAAATAAAGAAAAAATAATATAGCGTATACAATTGCGACACAAGTCACATTGTAATTGAATGTTATTAAAAATGACCTTTCCTTTTCAATCTGCAGCCACTGTAATTTTCTGAGAATGCATTTCAATATGGCTACCTGGAGTTGCTCTGTACACGGAGTGTGTACTGACCACTCCTCAGAAACATAATTTCCTGCTTGTGCGATTGGCTAACAAATTTTCCGAGAAGTCTGCCTAAGATACAAGTCAGATTTCAGGTATGCAACAAAAATATCATTTTTGGTGAGATACTCCCTATAGGAACACGTCTACAGGGATGCAGGCTCAGCAGATTTCCTCATTAGTGCCCTGCAGGTGCACACCTGATAGATAATTATGAAACCACTCCCATTAGACCCACTCAGACCAGAGGCACAGAGGAACATACAGGGATTACTTCTGAATAACAAAAGGTAGGAATCTGCAACAAAGTTTGTTAAAATCCTTGCAATGCACATAGATCACCCAAAGGGGAATGTTTTATTCTCAACAAAAGTGAAGTTACACTGTAGCCTCCCTGGTGGTGTGATTGTCAGGTTTTTGCATCTCCAAGTGGTACAATTGTTTTGCATAGAAATTTGGCGTTCTATATTGTAGGCCTGTAATTCTTAGAAATAACACACTTAAATCTGTCCAAACAAGAGTCTAGTAGACATCTCGGGTATGATAAAGTTTGAAACACAAAATCATGAATTATAATATAATAGATAACTATACGTAATTATAAAAAATAATAATATAATAATAATACAGTGAATTTCCCCACAATTCACTATCGCTCAATTCTGCAAGTGTTTACTATCTTTACTTTACTATCGCTTTTTTTCTAGCTGGTCTAAAACCACTTTTGACATAAAGGGACACTTTTTAGTTGCTATGGACATTCTCAAGTTTCCAGGCTGAAAGAACAGTATATATAATATAAAACTGCATACAGGGCACTTGGCAAAGCACTAGGGACAAAAGGGATGTGAAATGATTTTATACAGTAATGTAATCTGTAAGATTACAGTGTACTGTATGTGTTATGAATTTTACATTTTTTGAATTTCGCACAGGGTTCTGCCGCTTGCAGGGAACGGAGCCTGGCACACAGAGGCATCGGGTGGAGGACAGAGCCCACAGACACAGTGGGGGGACATCACAGGATTCTGGGGACAAGGTAAGTACACTGCACCAGAATCCTGCAATGCAATCCCATGGCTCGGGGTTACCACTAATGGTACTGAAATTTAACCACTCAGGAAAACCGCCAGGGAGGTTAAATAGCAGAACAAGTATAACTGGAGACTACAAAGGATAACAATACTTTGGAAGAAAACTGTTTACTATAATTTCTTAATGTGGAACTGCATCTGAGCACCACAAACTGAATACACTATTTAATTCATTTTTGATATTCAAAGCAAACTCACCCATCCATGTCTCCATGCTCTATTTTGAAGAGAAATCACTTTGAAAAACAACCCCCTAGGATTTCTAGTTCCAATCGTCTTGAGTAAGGGTAAGAGTAAGAGTCTTCACCTTCTGAAGACTCCTGGGATGTATGACACCATATGACATCATATTGGCCTAGGCCATAATTGGCTCCCAAAGAACGAGAATCCCTGAGCAGGAAGCTGTCTCATTAAGCAGCAGTAATAACATTGGGTCCGGTATGGAATTTTGTATGGGGTCCCTTAGTAATTTCTATGTAGCACCCTCATCTAGTATTAGGGTCTGGTTAAGATTAAGGGAATTTCTGGTCGCTTTTGCTTATAAACACAAGGAAGCAGCTGGGAGCTGTCATTTATCAGCAATTTCAATGGAATTTTTTTCTCTGTAAATTGTCAGTTTTGCTGTAAGCAGGTTGTATACAGTATACAGATGAGCAACTTCATAGGCAGGTTAAGGGCATCCTACATGTGTGTTATTTTTTTAAAGGGTAAATCCATGCATGTTATTTAAAATCATTTAGCATTTTAATCTAGCCTTTTAAACATTGGTAAAACCACTGCTCCCCACCAAACAGAATTATAAAAAAAGATTTGTTTACATTTTTTGGTACAGCTTTCCCAGGATAGTGCCTAGTCCCACCAACGTCATTTGCTTGACAACCCCTTGTCTATTATAACAGAAAATAGCCATTACTGATTTCTAAGAAAATATAGTTTGGTTATGGTATCCAAACTTTCAGTAAGATTATGAACTTACGCTTAAACTGAACCCTGACATTTGGTAAATTTGCATTGCCTGTTGTATGCATTTCAACTTCTGCTCTTCCCTGACTTTGATCCTGCTCACAATTTGATGCCTTCCACCTCAGCTGTTACTTGAATTGTGACCTGGCTCTGATCTCTACTGGACTTGATGCATTCTTAGTGCCCTTACCACTATGCTTCTGCTTACTGACACCAGCTCTCCCAAGTTCAAGTCTTTGCTTCCAGATTCCTGGCACCTGTTCCCTTCCATTGCCCTTCCAGCCCCTGTCCCTCAGCTCCTGTCCCAACTTTCATGGATGCTCAGATAGGAATTGTGCAAGTGGCTGCCCTTACAATCTCAAGTTCCCCATACAGGTATGTGACACCCAGCCATTAGAACCTGCTCATCCATATAATGTATGGCTACTCGAAAAGGCAAAAACTCCCCTCACACTAGTTGAGGTACCATCTCCGAAGATAAATGGCAAAAGGAGAAGAGTCCATCCCATATCTTCCCCCTATACATGCACTGCTACCTAAAGATAATTAATCTAAAAAAAAATGTTAGTGGCCTTCTGTGTATTACACTAAGAATTCATAAGAGATTATTGTATTATATTACTAATGTAATATGCTCATTTTTAAATGTGCTGGTAATCTGCGTGAGGCTGTATTGTGTGGCTCATGTCATGTCCTTATGTTCTCTGTAATTGCTTCCAGTGGTTAATAGAGAATGAGGCAGCCAATTTGAATGCATGCAGGCTAGTGTTAATGTGTGGAAGCTGTCATATCTGCTATAGACAATGACAGATCTCATTGCCAAGCTCATAGGGTAGCTTGTAAAATCTTAGACATGTCTGGAAATCACCTAACTTCTACACAGCCCTTACAGTGGACCCTATTATATGCAAGTTTTTTTCTGCTTGTGTGTGTGGCTAGGTAGGTTTTGGTTGAGTCTATCTCTAGTGGTGGCTGGCAGTATTGCAGGCTGTGGTAACCGTTTCACAGCCACGGTTTACCTTCCCAAAGTAAGCTCTTTTCCCATTACTCCTCCAACAAAAGTGGAGTTACTCTTTAAGCTTTGAAAATGAAACCTAATAGCTGATTGGTTGCCATGTGCATCTGTCCCAGATACTGTTTGTTAAAGTTTTGACAAATTCCCCTTGTTGTGTAAAAAGATTAAACTTACCTGGGTATTTCTCCATAGCAAATGACTTGTAATTTAATAAATCTACGAATGCACAGTTGTTACCAGTCAGAAATTCCAACTTTTTTTTTTTCATCTGCTGTTCTTAAAGTCATCAATGCTTACCAGTACAGCTTAATCTGATAATTTCCCTAATCACTTTTTGGATCTAAGTTAGCTATGTGGAGTAATCACACTGGGGTTGTCTATCTGCATATGTCAAACACTCACAAATGGGCTAAGTTGTTACAGGTTTTAGCATACGTATACCTACAGTATGCTTATACCCACATGGGGAATGTTCTCTACACCTTCTGATAAATATTGGACATGTTTTTATGTAGATATAAACTGAATTGATGTTGTCAATAAACTTTTGTATTTTTATATTTTGGAGTACTTCCTTTCTTCTCTTGGGATTACACAAACCCAGTGACACAGTGGCTAAAACTCTCTTCTAGCAGTCTAGCAGTCTAATCCTAATTCACTCGGTGACTATTCTGCAGCACTGTTCAGATTCTCCTACCCTGGGATGTCAGATACTACAACATGCTAGTGCGTGCATGACCAGTGGAACAAGTACTTGTTCCACTGGCCATGCACCAGTCTCCTGTTTCTAAACCATTCATTACCTATATAGCTACTCAAGAACAATAAAGACTTTTAAGGAAAAGACTTTTGAATCTCAAAGCTTTTCCAAACCTTTTTGCATGTGTGACACCTGTGGATTGCTTGCTCTCTTAAAAGAGCTGCTCTGGACCAAGACATGAATTTATTAAAGAAAGGGTGAAACACAAAGTAAGTTCCAGAGCTCTTAACATTTGAAATAAAAAGATTACACAATAGAAATCAAGCATATATAAATAAATGTTTATGTTAGCTCTAAATGATCATTTCAGAAATTCAGTTGTTTAGCTGAAATAGGCCTGGAAATGCAAGGGGTGTCTGATTGCTTCAGTCTGCTGCTGACCAATATAGCTGCTATTTGTATCACTAACCCAGACAAAAGCAATTATACATGGCTAATACCTAGAACAGAGGTGTTGTTGTATGATCCAGTCTTGTGCTATATGAATTCATCATAAACCAATTGAACTTATGCTGACTCAAGGCTTAATACTTTTTGCCAGTAGACCAGGAAGATAAAAACACAGTTCAGTAACCCAAAAACAGAGGGATAATTGGATGATGACGTTCTCTAAAAATAAACACAGCCAATTAAAAAGTGCATGTGCACAAAGTACTGATAAACTTCTTTGTATAATACTTTATCAACTCTAAAGTTAATTGCCAACTGACAGAAGATTTTTTTCTTTCCATAAACACTACAAATAACGCAATACATTTTAAACCTTATTAACTGATAACCACATTCCACAAAAAAATATTGCTACATGTTTTTTATAACTGTGCGCCTAATAACACCAGGATGCTAAAATGTTGCTAAAGTCATATTTTAAAATTGTGTATAACATGGCTGTGCAACCTATCGCTCTATGTAAGTTTCTACTGAAGGGGCAAGAAAGCAACAAATGCTAGTTTGGTTATATAGAAATGCTTAAAGCGTAACTCCACTTTTGTTGAGAAAAAACATTCCCCTCTGTGTCAGTGGCGGCTGGTGGTATATTTTTTTGGGTGACAAACAATCCACCTGCTGCCATCCCCCCTCCCCCATTGGTCGGTCACCAGCCCCACACTTACCCCATCTAGGTGGTGGGCAGCGCTTCCTCCAGGCGGCGGACAGAGGGTGGCGTCTCCTCCTCCTGGTACTTCACGGCAGCTTCCCCTATGTCTCCTCCTTGGCGGCCAATAGGAATGCTTCTCCTCTCGGCCAATAGGGTGACGGGGCTCAGGACCCACTTCCTGATTGGCCAGGAGGAGAATCGGGAAGACAATAGTGAATTTAATTCGTTATTGTCACACAACTTTGTGGGCTTGGCGTGCAGTGCTCTGTTCAAACATGCATCCGAACACCAAACTTTTAGCATGTACAGAGGTAGATGAGCCTCATATATTTGGTAGAAGTTTTTCTACCGCTACTGTATATGACAGCTACCCTGTTCCCCATCAATGACTGTTAAAGAAGCAGTGGATGCCAGCAGCTGATCAACTGGCCATGTTCTTTGCTGGCCAGGAACATCCCTGGCAATTTAAATAAAGAGGCAGAGAGTGGCTGACATTACTAAATAAACATGGCCGCATGATCATATTTAGGCGATGACATTGCCCAGATATGACCATGCAGCCATATTTAGTTTATTATGTCAGCAGCTATCCCTGCCCCTTAGATACACTAATGGGGCGTACACACGGTCAGACTTTTCAGCTACAAAAGTCCGACAGCCCGTCCGACAAACTTTCGACGGACTTTTGGTGGAATTGCGGCAGACTTTCTAATGAACGGACTTGCCTACATATGATCACACAAAAGTCCAATGGATTCCTACCTGATGACGTACACCGGACTAAAATAAGGAAGTTGATAGCCAGTAGCCAATAGCTACCCTAGCGTGGGTTTTTGTCTGTCGGACTAGCATACAGACGAGCGGATTTCTGGGTCCGGCGGAGTTATGACCTAAAGATTTGAAGCAAGTTCCAAATCTAAAGTCTGTCAGATTAGCGACTGGAAAAGACCACTGAAAGTCCGGGGAAGCCCACACACGATCGGATTGTCCGTTGGATTTGGTCCATCGGCGTCCGTCTAGCATACAGACGAGCGGATTTCTGGGTCCGGCGGAGTTATGACCTAAAGATTTGAAGCAAGTTCCAAATCTAAAGTCCGTCAGATTAGCGACTGGAAAAGACCACTGAAAGTCCGGGGAAGCCCACACACGATCGGATTGTCCGTTGGATTTGGTCCATCGGCGTCCGTCGGACTTTTGTAGCTGAAAAGTCCGACCGTGTGTACGCCCCATTACATTTCAGATAACAGATTTTGGATCCAAAATGTAAACAAAGAAGCAGGGGTAATGGTGACATCATTGACTAAATAAGTTCGCATGAGCGTATTTGGACAATGGCATTGACCAAATGTGGGCATTTATTTAGTCAATCATGTTGTTCAATATTCCAGCCATTTGTTTACATTTTAGATGACAGATCTTGAAGCTGTCATTAGCATGCGGTAGTTGATATGTGTGGATGAGTCCATGGGTTAGTGTTAGACATGTGCACACTGAAATATTTCGTTTCGGAATTTCGTTTTTGTCCAAAAAATAAATTTATTTAGTTATTCCCGAAATTCGTTTTTATTTTTTTTGTTTCGTTAAAAAATGCATTCGTCTGAAAATCCAAAATAATTAAGGTAGAATCTGTCATTGAAGGCTTATAATGTCTGTCGAATGTTCTAAGAAGATTCGACGGAGCAGCTAAACTGTATGACGCTGCAATCGTACAATTCGGGTGGAATGTTCTGCCTACAAGCTATAGTAGAATTCTAATGTTGTATGACACTAGTAATAATTATATTTATTAATTATTATTACTAGTCAACCAACATTAGAATTTTTCCATAGTCTATGGGCGGAGCATTTGACCATAAATGTCCGCTCGCGGCAACTGCTTTGTCGAATCTTCATGTCGAATCTTTTCTCTCTATGTCGAATAATCTTGGACTAATAGAGTTTGATTAGGCACATTCAACCTTTTTTGCTATTGTCTCTATAATGTTGAATCTTTACTCTCTATGTCGAATCTTTTCTCTCTATGTAGAATAATCTTGGACTAATAGAGCAAAGCTTAGGCACATCCGACCACAGGTTCGATGGACACAGATCGCTATTGTCAGCGTCATGTGGAACCTCCTATCTATAGTAAACTGTTGTCGCAACGAAAACAAAAATAAAGCATTTGTTTATGTCGGATCTTTCGGTTTTCGGATTCTGCACTTTCATTATCGTTTGTTAAAATGATAACGAAAATACACGAAATTCGGACGAAAATGCATTTGGACGAAATCGAATGCACATGTCTAGTTAGTGTGCTTTTTTTGTTTTGACAGCTCCATGGGTATCCTTCATTGTGATTGACATGGATTTGCATCGCTGGAAAACATTATTGACTCTGGATTTACATTGCGGGACATTTTAAATTTTTTCGGACTTTTAGGTTTTAATAACGTAAATGAGTAAGGCACTATTTACCCCTTACTCATTCACATGGTGAATGCTCAGATAAGAGTCTGTTATTGAATTTAGGGGGACCCCATGCTGTGTTTTTTGCTTTCATGGGGTCCCCCTCAATATCCAAACCAGACCCTCATCAATGGTGAGGGCCTAGTATGTGCAATGTATTTTTTTTCTTTTGGGGGGTGCGCACATCTGTTTTGATTTATATGATTTTTGTGTGGGGTCCCCCATTAATATCTATACCAGACTCTCATCGAGGATAAGGGGGGTGGTATAGATGAAGGGAATCCCTGATTGATTTGGTTATAAACAGAAGGAAGTGACTGGGAACTGTTATTTACCAGCAATTTCAATGGAATTTTTTTTTTGGTAAATGTGAGATTTGCTGTAGTAGGTTGTATACATTGTATAGATGCACCACTTTGTTAAGGGCATTCCCCAGGCATGTTGTTTAAATGAATTTTGCATTTTAATTTTGCCCTTTAAGCTTTACAAAAATTGTCACTCCCTGCCAAATGTTTTACTTTGGGGTTTGAATTTGGCATCTGAACTTTGGTTAAAGTTTGTTAAGTTCACAAACTTACCACTGAGCCCTGGGCATTTGGTTAATCACTACTTAGTGTAAAATTTTAGGCCTTTGCTATACACACCTCCTACCCTCATTAGTGCACTTTAAAGTGCGGTCACAGCTTTGAGACAATGGCTGATCTACAGATTCGCTGTTATGCTCATGCCATGTTATGTCTGTCTCTGATCTATGTCTCACAGTTTGTGCCTTAGATTATTCTTGTGTAATGTGTGGATTTCATTTGTACAATGATTGTCTGTGTTTAACTTGATTATATGCTACCACTAATGTTAGTAGCGTGTGCTCTGTCAGCCTATCTGGAATCTGGACTGTGTTTGTGCCTGTCCTGGCAATGAGCTGACCACCTGAGGATTTTGTCAAAACTTTATTTACCTCTGCCCTTCCCTATCTTTCCTAATCTAAAAGTGTAGAACTAAGCTGATGTACCTATTATCAGTGATGTTAATGAATAAAAGCCGTAAGCCTATAGCCCCACACTCCCAGTGCTCTCAAACTAAAGTGGTATTGAACCCAAAACCAAAAATGTAATACCTGTATATTGCAGCTTACCAATTATTAGATGTTGTGGCTGCACTAGTTTTCTTTTTTTTGGGGGGGGCTTTTCCCTCTGTTTTTACCTTGTGATCTGGCCAGTAACACACCTTCTGTATTACAGTGCCTCCACTCTGGATGAATGAGCACAGGACTGTCAATCTGGGGGCAGGGGAGTGTTAGATGTACTGGCAGATTTGGATACACTAACAAAATAAAGCCAACCTCCAGCTAATACTTTATAAGCAGTTACAGCAAACTGTTTTTTTTGGTTTTTTGGATAAAGGTTTTACATAAATAAAAGCTAATCGTGGTAAGCACCCCTGCTAGTGTTAAATGGTTTGTCTCATCTCTGTAATCAATACATTATGCTGGAGAGCTTGTATTTTTGAAAATCAACAGACTTACTGGCTGGATCACCAGATGAAAATAGAAGAAAGAAAGTCTAAAAAGAAAATGAATGCAACTATTAAATCTAAGAAATGATAAGCTGCAATATAACAAATGTTTGCTTTTGGGTTTAATACCATTTAAAAAAAAAATAACTATGCGTATAAAGTGTCTAAAACATCAAACAACAACTATCACAAGTGATACACCGGAATTGCAACGATCATAATCTACTATAACCAAATATAAGTACAACTAAAACTGTGCATGTCATAAAAAGCGTCCACTCTGAATCAATTCCTCATTTTCCAAAACAATGTCCTTGGAAATAAAGTGCTTGGTGCAAAATGTGTTTAAACATTTTTCAAATACTCCTCTGTGTCTTCTACCATGAATTGATCACCACAGTGCACACCCTAGGGTTAAGCACTCACCAGACTGTGTTAATCACTTATCTCTAAGTTGATCAAAATTTGCATTTTATCTGGATCAAGTCTCTGCTTTTTTCCTCTTCCAGTATGCAGGCCATCCTTTCAGTAGCAACTTTGAAAAAATGAGATTGAAGAGGCTTCCATAGTGTAAAATCTTTTAAAAATGTATTAAAAAACAATAAGAAAAGAACTCACATTTCGAGATGCTATACAGCACTGTTTAACAAACACCTTATTTGACACTGCTACCTCCATGCATCAGGAGTGGGGTCACCCCTGTTTTTCCAGCTCGAAGGGAGGGCATCATTCTCAACATGTTTCATCAAAAAATGATTTCCTCAGGAATGACCATTAACTCCTGCTCCATCCCCACCCATATTCTAACATTTAAATCCCAATATGAGCACTTAACAGTTACCTTCCTTTCCCCAAAATACAACCCCTAAACAAAGCTTTAACACATAACCTACTCAACCCTAACACTTACTTAGACCCTAAGCTAAATACTAACTTCTACTATGTTGCATACTTAACTTGTCTAATTCCAGTGGCCTCTGCACTGATAATAAGCAATCTGAAAGCCTGCAGCATTTACATCTTAGTTCCAGTATAACCTAATCTGATCTGATAACCTGAATGGTGCCAAATGTAGCCACCTAAGCCAAAACTGCTTTTCTGGCAGGTAATGAGTTATTTTATTGAATGAATACAAGGTCAAATGTAGGTATAACCCAGTCCCAATTTCTCATGCTTCACACTCTCAGTTTTAAAGTGGACCTTGCAGTAAAATGTCTGCTTCAATTGCCTGGGCCCCCCTTCTTTACTGTACTAGGTGTAAAATAAGTTATATATATATATATATATATATATATATATATATATATATATATATATACACACTTATCTTACCTCCATATGGCTGGGTGTGACATCGCCATCCTTTCAGGAAGATTCCTGGGAAATTCAGAGTTGCAAGAGTGTCTCCTCATAGGATTGCGTCTGCTCTGTATTCCCTAGGATTTACCCAGAGGCAGAAAGACCTCAGCTTTGTCTGGGTGCTACAGGTGGATGATAGGGGTGAGGTAAGTATAAATCCTATTTTTTTTATGTACAGTTACATTTTACACCTACTAATAGTAGGTGGTTTTTGGGTGGGGCTGCAGGTAGTGAGTGGACCTTGCATTTTATCGCAAGGTCTATTTTAACTTTGGACTGCACTTAGTATAGGCAAACGTGACTAATGTTTACTCTTTCTTAAACATTATTCAAGGAAAGCTTTTTTTCTTGTTAAAGGATAGTTAAAGAGCACAGATGTATTATATTGCAACTTACCAGTTCTTAAAAGTGGTAGTTTTTCTTTTTTTAAGCCTAATGCCCTGTACACACGATAGGATTTTCCGATGGGAAATGTGTGATATTTTCAAAATCTAGTCTGAATAACAACTATGGCTTTCTCCATAGTACATTGGAGTGAGTGTGCATAGCCACGTAGGCTCAGGGAAGTGTTATTTGCAAGATTACTAGGTGAAAATAAAGGGAAAAACACCCAAAAATAATGCAGGCAGCTCATATAAGAACTAATAAGCTGCAATATATATTATTTTTGTTTCTGAGTTTATATACATTTTAAAATAAATCCTGCAATATCACTCACTTGGTCTTCTTGCTTCCCTCATTTGTTTGTAATACATGTAACTCAATAAACAAAGACCTTCAGCTAATGTTCATAGGCATACTATCGTAAAACTTACTGACTTAAATGACAATGCTTTTTAAAATTTACATAGAGGATCTTCGGACACGAAGTGAAGGAAATTCATACAAGGCAACAGAAAAAGCAAGTAACAAAGTAACAGTTCATCAATTTGAGACTTGGTGAATGTAGTTTGTCTGTCTCTAAATGCTTTATAGCCATTTAAAATGAGAACTTTGCAGTGGGCATCAAACACTTGTCGTGGTGTCATCTGTGACACTGAGGGTGATTTCTCATTGCGGAGCTATGCTTTTTCAGGATTATTTCCACTAATCACAACTGTCTAGTTTTGATTGTTGTACAAAGAGATATGCACTCTTCTCAGCCCTATAAATTATACATAACCATGACAAGCTATAAAATTTATATATCCAGTAGATTGTTATTGTCATTTTCTTCTTGTGAAGCAACGAAAAAAAAAAAGAATCTCAAAATATATGTATTGTAATGTTTTTTTTTTCTTTGTTTAATAGGCTCCAGACATGGGTCTAAACTTTTGGGTTTATGAGTAAGTAAACTTTCTGTAATGAGAAGCAAATTCCTATAATATATTATCGCTATCACTCTATTTTCCTATACTATCACTAGCATTCATAGTATAGTGATAGCTATGCTCCCAACACTAAGTAGAAATGTCAATTGTAAATAAAGAGATAAGTCCACAAGGTGGGATACATCTCATTGTACTTAAACAATATGCCGTTAAACTGGCAGTAACGCAAACAATACTATATGGAGCTAAACTGGCAGTAACGCACACAGAAGTAAATGGTGTTAAACTGACAGTAACGCACAAAACTATAAGGAGTTAAACTGACAGTAACGCACACAGAACTATATGGCATTAAACTGGAAGTAACGCACACAGAACTATATGGCATTAAACTTAAAGTAACGCACACAAAACTATATGGCGTTAAACTGGCAGTAACACACACAGAACTATATGGTGTTAAACTGGCAGTAACACACACAGAACTATATGGCGTTAACCACTTAACAACCGGTCCATACCCGAATGACGGCTACAGGGCGGTATCTTAACTCTGGGAGCGCGCACCCGAGAACATCCGTGACCGCCGGGTACAGAGGACCCGGCGCATCATGGATCACGGTAAACAGCCGCTGATCGCGGCCGTTTACTATGTAATCGCTCCGTCAAATGATGGAGCAATCACATGTAAACAAACCAGCATCATGTACAGAGGGGGAGGGATCGGATGGCAGCAGAGCTGTGGGCTGGATGTGTAGTGCCCACAGCGCTGCTCTGTGACATGTGCAGTCACATCCAGCCATCCATCCATCCATGCTCAGCCATCCCTCCATGCTCAGAAATACCCTGTGCAATACTCTGCAATTCCCTGTGCAATACTCTGCAATATCCTGCAATACTCTGCAATGCTCTGCAATAGCCTGCAATACTCTGTGCAATACTTTGCAATACCCTGTGCAATACCATGTGCAATACTCTGCAATACCCTGTGCAATACTGTGCAATACCCTGCAATACCCCGCAATACCCTGCAATACTCTGCAATCCCCCGCAATACCCAGCAATACCCTGCAATATCCTGCAATACTCTGTAATACCCCGCAATACCCAGCAATACCCTGCAATACCCAGCAATACCCTGCAATACCCTGCAATACTCTGCAATACCTTGCAATTCCCTGCAATACCCAGCAATAACCTGCAATACTCTGCAATACCCCTCAATACCCAGCAATACCCTGCAATACCCTGCAATACTCTACAATACCCCACAATACCCTGAAATACTCTGCAATACCCTGCAATACCCCGCAATACCCCGCAATACTCTGCAATACCCTGCAATACCCCTGCAATATCCTGCAATACCTTGCAAAACTCTGCAATACCCAGCAATACCCTGCAATGCCCAGCAATACCCTGCAATACTCTGCAATACCCTGAAATACCCTGCAATACCCAGCAATACCCTACAATACAATGCCATACCCAGCCATACCCAGCCATACTCTGCCATACCCATCCATATCCAGCCATACTCTGCCATACCCAGCCATGCTCAGCCATACTCTGCCATGCTCTGCCATGCTCTGCCATGCTCAGCCATACTCGGCTGTACTTGGCCTCTGTATGTGGCCAGGCTGTGGAAGTCTCACACATGTGGTATCACCGTACTCAGGAGGAGTAGGAGAATCTATTTTGGGGTGTCATTTTTGGTATGTACATGCTATGTGTTAGAAATATTGTATAAATTGACAACTTTGTGTTAAAAAAAAAAGCGTTTTAACCACTTCCCGCCCGCCGTCATATGACGTTCTTGACTTTGTGCGGGGATATCTGAATGATGCCTGCAGCTACAGGCATTATTCAGATATCAGCTTTTTTAGCCGGTGATTCCATACACCATAAGAGTGATCATAGCAGCTGTTCTGCTGCTTGATCGTTCTTACGGGAGGCGAGAGGGGACATCCCCCCTCCTGCCACCCTCCGGTGCTTCTACCGACTCACCGCTACGATCGAAGCCAGGATCATTTTTTTTTTATTATTCCAGGCTTCCCAACCTAGAGGTGAGATGTGGGGTCTTATTGACCCCATATCTCACTGTAAAGAGGACCTGTCATGCCATATTCATAGGAATAAAAGTGATCAAAAAATAAATTTTTTGGAAAAAAGTGTCAAACTAAAATAAATAAAGTAAAATGAACAATAAAAAAAAAAATTAAAGCTCCCATGTCCCCGTGTGCTCGCATGCAGAAGCGAATGCATACGTAAGTCCCGCCCACATATGAAAACGGTGTTCAAACCACACATGTGAGGTATCGGATTGATCAGCAGAGTGAGAGCAATAATTTTGGCCCTAGACCTCCTCTGTAACTCAAAACATGTAACCAGTAAAAAAATTTAAAGTATCGCCTATGGGGATTTTTAAGTAGCGAAGTTTGGCGCCATTCCACGTCTGTGTGCAATTTTGAAGGGTGACATGTTAGATATCTGTTTACTAAGCATAACTTCATCTTTCACATTATGCAAAAACTTTGGGCTAACTTTATTGTTTTGTTTTTTTTTTAAGCACAAAACAGTTTTTTTCCAAAAAAAAGTGTTCGAAAAAATTGCTGCGCAAATACTGTGCAAGATAAAAAGTTGCAACGACTGCCATTGTATTCTCTAGGGTCTTTGCTAAAAAAACATATATAATGTTTTGGGGTTCTATGTAATTTTCCAGCAATAAAATAATGATTTTTACATGTAGGAGAGAAATGTCAGAATTGGCCTGGGTGCTCCAGAACGCTTGAAGGTGCTCCGTGTATGTTGGGTCTCTGTATATAGCCACGCTGTGTAAAAGTCTCACACATGTGGTATTGCTGTACTCGGGTACAGCAATGTGGTATGTGGTATGCATATGCGGTGTGTGAGAAATAACCTGCTAATATGACAATTTTGTGAAAAAAATCAATAAAAAAAAATCTTGATATTGCAAAAAATTGTGGGAAAAAATTACAACTTCAAAAAACTCATCATGCATCTTTCTAAATACCTTGGAATGTCTTCTTTCCAAAAAGGGGTCATTTGGGGGGTATTTGTACTTTCCTGGCATGTTAGCATCTCAAGAAATTAAATAGGCTGTCAGTAATTCAGGTGTGATCAATTTTCAGATATTGGCACCATAGCTTTTGGACTCTATAACTTTTACAAAGACCAACAAATATACACTGGTTTGTACTTATTTTTACCAAAGATATGTAGCAGTGTAAATTTTGGCCCAAATTTACTAATTTGCTAAATTTTATAACAAACAAAGAAAAATCATTTTTTACCAAATTTTCAGTCTCTTTTCTTTTACATGTCCCCAGGGGACATGTATTAATGCAAAAAAAGTTTTAAAAATGGCCGTTTTTTTGGGAGCAGTGATTTTAATGATGCTTAAAGTGAAAAAAAAGTGAAATATTCCTTTAAATATCGTACCTGGGGGGTGTCTATAGTATGCCTGTAAAGTGGCGTGTGTTTCCCGTGCTTAGAACAGTCCCTGCACAAAATGACATTTTTTAAAGGAATAAAAGTCATTTAAACTGCTTACGGCTTTAATGTAATGTCGGGTCCCGGTAATATGGATGAAAATCAGTGAGACAAATGGCATGGGTACCCCCCCAGTCCATTACCAGGCCCTTTGGGTCTTGTATGGATATTAAGGGGAACCCCACACCCAAATTAAAAAAAGGAAAGGCGTGGGGCCCCAGGCCCTCAGAACAGCAGTATACAGGCGATGCATATAAGATAGGGACTGTAGGCTTGTTGTTAAGTAGAATGTGTTTGTAATTTTGAACGGGTACATTTTGAAAGTGTTTAGCTCCAGCCAAAAAATCTATTTTAAGCTTTTTGGAAAACATAGGGAAGGGTTATCACCCCTGTGATATTTGTTTTGCTGTCTGTGCTCCTCTTCAGAAGATTTTACCTCACTTTCTGTCCCAATGACAAATGTTTTTTGAAAAATCGGGGTTTTTAGTGAAACAAGGATTGGTGATAAAGCATCAGTGGAAAGGAGAAACGTTTTTCTCATATTAAATCTTACAGGAGAGAATTTCCCTTCCTAGGGGTAGATTTCATCTCACTTCCTGTTGTCTCCTTCCTTTTGCAAGTAGGAGTCGTTTGTAAGTTGGATGTTTGAAAGTAGGGGCCTGCCCTATATACTCTAAACAATATGGGGCCTTAGGTGTTGATGTTGCCACAACACTATAAGCCCTACTATAAGCCCTCACAGGGCCCTGCTGTGAAATATTAGATCAAGAATTGTAATTACATGCCCCTGTTGAACAGGGCCAGAAAAATTGGGCCTTTGGTGATGGTGGTGCTGGTGCCACAACACTGTAAGTCCTCACAGTTACTCTTGGTGGGCGCTGGAACGGGCCCTGCTGTGAAATATTAGATCAAGAATTGTAATTACATGCACCTGTTGAACAGGGGCAGAAAAATTGGACCTTTGGTGGTGGTGGTACTGGTGCCACAACACTGTAAGTCCTCACAGTTACTCTTGGTGGGTGCAGAAATTGGCCCTGCTGTGAAATATTAGATCAAGAATTGTAATTACATGTCCCTGTTGAACAGGGGCTGAAAAATTGGGCCTTAGGCACTGGTGCCACAACACTGCAACCCCTCACAAATACTCTAGTTGGAGCGCAAGAACGAGCCCTGCTGCAAAGTATTGCATCAAAAGTTGTAATTACACGTCCCTGTTAAACAGGGGCTGAAAAATTGGGTCTTAGGCACTGGTGCTGGTGCCACAACACTGCAACCCCTCACAGATACTCTAGTTGGAATGCAGGAAAGACCCCTGCTGCAAAGTATTGCATCAAAAATTGTAATTACACGCCCCTGTTAAACAGGGGCAGAAAAATTTGGCCTTAGCCACTGGTGGCAGCGCCCAGAACCAAAAATATTCTTACAAGCTATCAGCATGATCATTGAGAAGGAAGAGGATAGTCACTCAGCATAACAGGATAGTCACTCAGCATCAGCATAGGGCCAGATTTCATGAAGTGAACATGCGTGAGGGCTGACCATTTTGCCTGACTTTTAAAATTAAATGCAAATGAAATATTTTATGCAAAGTTTATTGCAAATGGAATACTATTCATGTTGTAACATTGATGACAATATATGATGATATATAATATATTCTCAGGGTAACAATGAGCTCAGGCGTGTCATGTTTAAAAAAAAAAATTATATATATCTCTTCTTTAGCCTCTGACCAATCCCCAAGCACCTCTCGAGGTAAGGATGAGCTTGAGCATTTATTATTTTTTTAAATAATAATCTTTTCTTTAGCCAGCCTAATCCTCCAGTGCCTCTCACTGACTGAAAGTGTTCCAGTTTGATGTGGCCCCCACTTGGAATTTACATATATATCAATCTGTGCCCCCCCAAGTATATCTATCTGTGCCCCCCAAGTATATCCATCTGTGCCCCCCAAGTATATCCATCTGGGGCCCCCCAAGTATATCCATCTGTGCCCTCCCAAGTATATCCATCTGTGGCCCCCAAGCTCAAGCATGTTATGTTTTTTTGCTGTGAATATACCTATCTTCTTCAGCTGAACAAATCCCCGAGCGCTGCGCTCATTGTTAAAAGTCAATGTGCCCGAGCCTGCAAGGAAGAAAGCTGACAGTGTGCAGCGCCACCGCCAATCACAGGCACTGTGACATTTTCCCGATCTGTGGACTGCAGATGCAGAGATCGGGAATAGTCACAGTGCTTGTGATTGGCTCTGCACGCTGTCAGCCTCATAGCGGCTTGTGCACATTGACTTCTGAACATGCCCAGCCACCCCCCCGGCTCATCAACAATTAGCGTGGCGCTCTGGGTTTTGTTCAGCTAAAGAAGATATATTCACAGCAAAAAAAACATAACGCTCGAGCTTGGGGGGGCCACAGATGGATGCATATGTAAATTCCGAGTGGGGGCCACATCAAAGCGGAACGCGGGCCGCAAATGGCCCGCGGGCCGGACTTTGGACATGCCTGGCATAGGGAGTCTTGAAGGAATCTGACATTTCAAAAAAAATTATTCAGTTACATCAGCATTTGGTGCTTGGTATCTGGTGGTGATCCAAGACTGATTCATTTTTATGAAGGTCAGTCGGTGGACAAGCGCACCCTGTGATCGGTTACAAGGATTTTTGGTGGGAAAGATGTCCAAGTCAGATCTTGCCCCTAGGTATTCCTGCACCATGTAAAACAGACGCTGGTACCCCAAGATACCTTGGGGCTGCGGACTAAAAAATTGTCTGAACGTATCGGTCAGACAGCCACCTTCTCCACAGCTCCTTCTTTGACTGACCGAAGCCTCAGAAACACGTCCAGGAACAGGAGTTTGTAACCTCCCTGTCTCTGGGAATGCGTTGCACAGACCTTTCTGCAAGGCCTCCCGAAGATGTTTCATCCTCTGCTCCCTCTGCGATGGCAAGATAAGGTCCGCAACCTTACCCTTGTAACGTAGATCAAGGAGGATTGCCAGCCAGTAACGATCCCTCTCCTTGATACCACTAATACGAGGATCCTTCTGCAGGCTTGCAGGATCAGGGAGGCCATGCAGCGTAGGTTTGCTGAGAGATTCGGTCCGGAGTCCTCTGGGTCACGACATGATTCGCAGCCACCTCCTCCCAGCCACATACAAGTCCATGGGTTTCTTGGGACTGTAAATGATCCCTTAAAGACTGCTACTGATGCTGAGTGCCAGGCTCCACCTCCATGCTGACACAATCCTCCTTCTCCTCCTCCTCGTCCTCTTCCTGTGTGATCGACGGGCACGCAGGAATACTGTTTAGATATAGGGGGCCTTGAGAGCTAAGGAAGTCCTCCTCTTCCTGCCTCTGTTCTGCCTCAAGTGCCCTGTCCATTATTTCATGGAGCGTGTGCTCCAACAGGTGGACAAGGTGGACAAGGGGGACAGTATCACTGATGCATGCACTGTCACTGCTCACCATCCTCGTGGCCTTCTAAAATGGTGACAGGACAGTGCATGCATCCCTGATCATGGCCCACTGGCGTGTGGATAAAAAAACAAGCTCCCCTGACCCTGTCCTGGTGCCATAGTCACATAGGTACTCATTGATGGCCCTCTGCTGCATGTGCACCCGCTTCAGCATGGCCAATGTTGAGTTGGCATTATACGACCGGCAGAAATGCACACAGACTTTCCTGGCCTGCCTCAGGACATCCTGTAAGCCGGGTACCTGCCCAAGAACCACTGCACCACCAAGTTAAGGACGTGAGCCAAACAGGGCACATGGGTGAGTTGTCCCTGTCGGAGGGCGGAGAGGAGGTTGGTGCCATTGTCACAAACCACCATTCCTGGCTTAAGCTGGTGTGGTGTTAACCACCTCTGAACCTGCCCCTGCAGAGCTGACAGAATCTCTGCCCCAGTGTGGCTCCAATCCCCAAAGCACATCAGCACAAGCACCACATAACATCTTTTGGCCTGTGTACTTGCATAGCCCCTTGAACGCCTATGGAGCACTGCTGGTTATGAGGGCAAAGCACAGGAAGAGGCCATGGAGGAAGAAGAAGAGGAGCGGGTGGAGGAGAGAGGTGTTGGTTCTGAGGGCAAAGCACAGGAAGAGGCCATGGAGGAAGAAGAAGAGGAGCGGGTGGAGGAGAGAGGTGTGTCAGAATCACCAGTAGTAGCATTTTCGAGGTGTGGTGGCAGAACAACCTCCAACACTACTGCACCTTGTCCTGCATCCTTCCCAGCTGCCAGCAGAATCACCCAATGCGCTGTGAAACTTAGGTAACATCCCTGTCCATGTCTGCTGGACCATGAGTCAGTGGTAATATGCACCTTACTGCTGACCGCCCTGTCCAGCGAGGCCAAAACATTGGCTTCCACATGCTGGTAGAGAGCCGGAATCGCCTTCCGTGAGAAAAAGTGGCATTTGGGAACCTGCCACTGAGGAACCGCACATTCCACAAACTCACAGAATGGGGCAGAGTCTACCAACTAAAAAGGTAGCAGTTGAAGTGCTAGCAATTTTGCTAAGCTAGCATTCAAACGCTGGGCATGTGGATGGCTGGGAGCGAACTTCTTTCTGCGGTGCAGCAGCTGGAGCAGGGAAATTTGCCTGGTACAATCTGACGTCAGTGTACCGATAGCAGATTGCCCGCAAGTACTTGGCTGTGACACACCTAATTCTACACCTTCATTCCTCTCAGTGCAGGTCTCAGAGAGGACTGAAGGTATAGTGGGGTTGGAGATTCCAGCTGATGAGGAGCAAGGAGAGGTCCTCTTTGTTCTTTTGTGTGGGTCTTTTAGGTACGCTTGCCAATGAACTGCATGGCAGGTCAACATATGTCTGGTCAAGCATGTGGGGCCCAAGCGGGAGATGTTTTGGCCAAGCGAGATACGCTTGAGACATATGTTGCAAATAGCAGCGGTGCGATCTGATGCACTTGTCTCAAAAAAGGCCCACACCAAAGAACTTTTGGAATAATGCGCAGAGACAGCAGTGCCCTGCACATGCGGAGCTCTGCGGTGTGATTCAGTCATTGTGCTGCCCTTAAGCTGGCCCCTGGAGGGCATCCTGCCTCGTTGGTGATGTGCCTCCTCCTCCTCTCTCCTATCAGGCACCCACAGTGACCTCATCATCCCCTCCCTCCTCATCACTGGAGAAAACCTGGTAGTATGCTGCAGCTGGGGGAACATGACTGCCAGATTGCTGTCCTTCTTGGGCACCCCCTCTGTCTGGGCTAATATTCTACACTGACAATTGAAGCAAAATAGCACAGTATAGCACACTAACTAACTAATGACACTGAACAGAGCCCTGTTCTATCTCTCTCCACGCCAAAATCACTCTGAAATTGTCTGCCATTGAAAGAATACTTTTATACTGTGGGGCGGGAATGAGCCATGAATGGGTAAAGTCATGATGACAGTGTTCAATCATAACTCTGACAGTGCTCTGTGCCCTGACTGGCTGAAGCTTTCACTGCTTCAGCCAATCAGGGCTTGCAGTGCACTGTTCAGCGCTGCAATGCACTGTGGTTGATTCAGGGGGGGCGAACAAATGGTCGAACGATCCGTTTGTTTGGATGTTCGCCAAACGTCCGAACAAGGAAAGTTTGGCCCGAACTTATGCTTGGGCCGAACCATTAGCCCATCTCTACCTAGCAGTGCCCATCAGTGCCACCTACCGGTGCCCATCAGTGCCACCTATCAGTGCTGCCCATCAGTGCAACCTCATCAGTGCCCACCAGTACTGACTCATCAGTGCCCATCAGTGCAGCCTATCAGTGCCCATCAATGCCCATCAGTGCCGTCTCATCAGTTCCCTTCAGTGCAGCCTATAAGTGCCCATCAGTGCAGCCTTATCAGCGCACAACAGTGAAGGATAAAAATGTCCTGTTTCCAAACTATGAAAAAGTTTTTTTTCTTAGTTATTCGATTTTTGTTTATTTTGAAGCAAAATAAAAAACCCAGTGGTAATTAAATACCACCAAAAGAAATCTTTATTTTTGTGAAAAAAAATATTAAAAATTTTGTTTGGGTGCAGTGTTGCATGACCACGCAATTTTCATTCAAAGTATGACAGCGCTGACAGGTGAAAATTGACCTGGTCCAGGAGGGGGTAAATGTGCCCAGTAGACAAGTGGATAAAGTGGAACATCAGACATATTTCAAGAACATCCTTTAGTCCATTTATTTTTTTAATAAATAAAAAGGATTTATAAAAATAATTTTGTTATAATTTGTTATAATTGCCTAAAATCTATTTTTGTATTATCTTCCCTCTATCTCCCCACCATGCAGATGTCATACTGAAAATAGGAAGCTATGCAATGTGAGCTAATCAGTCTCTGTTGTACTTTACCTTGCTATCCAGCCAACATTTTCATGATGTGGGAGCTTATCAGACATGTTTAGAATAGTGGAATCCTTGGAAAAAAAAGGAATATTCGAAGGTACAGGTGCCATTATTGTAAGATTTAAACAGAGATTTGCTTGGAAGAACATGTAGTGGTCTAGGAACCTCCGATATGTCTAAGAGAAGGAATGTAGAATTACAAGGGCTCCCCTCTATTTATAAGGACAAAGCCCATAGTCAAAGTAATCTAAAAAGGATCTAGGAGCATTTACCAGATCTGTGTCTGTTTCCTTAGGATGAACAATAAACAGAACATATACAATCATTAGTGTAACACTTATAAGAGGATGGGCATGCAGAGTGAATGTGAGCAATGTTACAATGTTCTTTCATAGGCCAGACAGTGAGCATTAGTTGCCAAAGGAAGCTGAAAGGTACGTTATTAACACTGGGGGCACACTGTTAGCTATGCATTGTGACAGTGGTGTACAAATCACAAGTATGGTTGAACATAATTCCAAATATTTTTGAGAGATCTCACTTTTATTTCAGCTGTACATTTAGCTTTGTTAAATGTGTAGGCCAATCAAAATGGTTAATTACAATTTGGATGCAAATCAGCCTAATCATAAACTCCCTTAATTTTCTTTGTGCAAGATCTTTGTGATAAAGTTGTATGTCCATGGAGCCACCCAAGCCATGCAGCCTGCTTAGTAGTGTGGTACAGTGACAGTACTTTGCCATTTCTCTTTCTCAATGAAAGTCTATTGGCTTGCCAATACTGATGAAAACTGTTTTCTCTATTGCTTATTTGAGACTAATGTGAATGTATAAGTTGATAATAAACAAGAATGTTGGTTACTGCCTCAGAGGGAAAGTACAGATATAGTTAAAGCATACCTCAAGCTAAAATGTATTTAAATTTTGGATACAGTGGGGAAAGAGTTTCACGTTTTTGTGAAGAGTGGGCTGCCTCCAAGTGAGCCAGCTCCTAGTTTGTGTATATATGCTCCATAGGTGGGGACTTGTTTCGAGTTAAAAACACTTTTTAAAGTCTTGTATTGCTCCTGACAATGTAAATTGGAAGAAACACATTGGATGGAGCTAGAACCTTGTAACATCATCATGCATAAATTTAAATTTTAGGTTTACTAGGGTTGTTGTGCAGTAGTTTTCACTTCTATAGCATGCAGAGTCTGCTTACATTTTTAGTACAGGAAGTGCAGCTGTCCTCTTCAAAAAGTTTGGGTGTTGTTTTTCTTAGTGCTGGGAGGTAGCACTATATAATGTAAGGGAAAGGGCTAATGGAAAAATCCCCATGCAAAGTTAAAACTCCTTGAAAAGTCAACAGTTTGTTTGCCTTTATTAAATTAACATCAAAGTCTCCAATTTTCCCCTTTTTCAAAGGTATGAGCAGCTAATGTGAATTGGTGGGTTAGGGCTTGATGCTGGGGTGGGAGGCAATAAGCATGCAAATCTGTCAAATTCTGTAATATTATCAAAATATGGGACTTTAGGTTATTTTATCTTTATATCTACTTAATAGAAAGGGACCAACTAAGCATCACTTCAAAACAACACAAACTGTGTTAAGAGAGGCAAATTAAAAATCATCCATATTAATTATCATTGCAGTTCAATACATTGCCTCTGATTTTAATCATGGCTTTACATCTTACTAGAATTTAATATCTTTGATAACTTTAATTACACTTCTAAATTCCATTAATTAAACAGACATTAACTTATGCAAAGTGTACATAAATATTTCAATAGTATGTTCTACAATTCATTATCTGAAAATGTATGTTAAACACCTTTCGCATCTAGCAACATCTGGAAAGCATAAAAATGTTTTTTTCTAATTAATATTATAAATGACTAAATTAGCTTAAACAGAATTATATCCCCTAGTCACGGCAGGTGAACGTGAAACTGTCAACTCCACTAAAGTTTATAAACTAACTTTCCTAGTAAAGTGTCGTTGAATACAATCCTTTGTGCCTAAGGAGGTCAACTAATTCAAACACCTGGCTGTGTACAGGGCTTCAACCTCTACTGGCTGCTGATGGTCTGGCATTTCACACTTAAAGTGTGGGGAGTTAAATTTAAAGCATAGGCAAAACTTTTTTTCCTCATTCTAGATAGAGAAAGGGAAGGTTATAACCCCTGTCAGGTTTTTTTTTTTTGCCATATGTGTCCCAGTGGGGAGATTTCCGTTCACTTCCTATCCAATAGCCACAACAGGAAGTGAGAGGAAATCCCTGCAAATTAAGGCAATCCCTTGGGTCGTCCTCCCCCAAAGGTCACCAGAACTAGTGTCCCCTTTGGAAGGTTTCCACTCTATTACTTTTCTGGGAACAACCCAACATGTGTGAGTTTCTTCTACCTTCACTTTTGATAATAACTGTACACATGATAAATAGAAAGAGTGAATCTCCCTAACAGGGACAAAGACCGCATTAAAAATGGACAGGTGTTTTAATCCCTCTCCACTTTATCCAAAGCTTTAAAACATTTTTGCTTTTAGTTACAGTATGCTGTAATGCCAGGAGATGGCAAAGCTTAAACCCCACATGCAAAGAAGTAGTTTTCAGCATATCACCTGGATGCAGAACTGAAGTCCCTCTTTGAACCCAATTGAATTGAAAATAAGCTCAGCTAGTTGCAAGCATCACAATGTATCAGAGATGTAAGTACACACATTTCTTGGACATGGCAGGTTCATCTTCAGCTACCTCTCCTAGCACAACCATAGTTAGCTGCTATATCTGTATTCAGGCAACTATACCTATTAACCATCCTGATTTTGCCAATACCTCTATCTCTTGGACCTAAAAAAAAAAAGCTGAGCTTACCAGAATATGCATGGATGCATCAAAATATTGATTTGTTTTTAATGATAAATTGGGGTTTTAATTTGATCAGAAGTAAAATGTTAGTTCCGATTTCAATTAACTATGGGTGTTAAAGCTTATCTGTCATTTGGTAAAAAAAAAAAAAGTCAGCATGCTAGGTGTGATCTGCAGCAGCTCTGCAATGTGCAGGCAACAGCAAGGCAGTATAAATTAACTCCCAAGAGGACTGTGACTATGGTTTCAGCTCTTCTGGTCTGTTTAGATGAACTAAACTTAGAGCAGCTTGAGAGTAGCTAAAAATTTAATAGGTCATTTGGTAGATATGTTTTTTCTTTACTAGCTGAAGAGCAGGCTTTGAGTTGTCATGACAAATGCCAAAGCAAGAAAACATCACCTGATTCTTGTGCCATTTCATTCATCTAGTGTGACTCCACAGAGACATCCTTGGCTGGCAAAGTAAATATCATGAAACACTCAATTCATATAAACTCTTCTGAAAAGGAATTGTCATAAGTCTAAGCACTTTCAAGCATGAGTACTAATTGAGTACTAATTGGGCAGATAAAGAGGTGGCTACAAAGGCTGAAGTGGGCATGTTGATACAAACTTGTCTCTTTAGTGATCCCTTTGATGCTACTAATGTTACACCTGCCCCTAATATTTACCATTGTATTCATGAAAGTAAACTGTGCTTAAGTAAACGTATTAAACTTGTGTATAGTAGCACCACTGACGTGAGATATGATCACATAAATAATTAATATATAGCAAAAGGTGTTGCGCTAAACATAAATGTAACTGTGAATATACATATAAATAAAAATGTAAATCAATGAGTCCATGTGTCTTCCAACTGTCATCAGTGTAATGCCTTCACTTTAACCTCTTCTGGACCAGGTGCCGCAGTAATACTGCAGCAGGTTGGCTCCCCTGTGCGAGCTGTTGTAGCTGTACATCGGCTCTTTAAGACACCTCCGATGTGAGTGCCTGGTGGGTGCGATGACCGCCGGGCACCCACGATTGCACGTTACTGAACGAGAACGGGGATGTCTGTGTGTAAACACACCAATCCCAGTTCTCTCAGGGGAGAGGAGACAGATTGTGTGTTCATACTTAGTATGAACACCGATCTCTCTCCTCCCCTAGTCAGTCCCATCCCCCTACAGTTAGAACACACCCAGGGAACACGTTTTACCCCTTGATCGCCCCCCTAGTGCCAACCCCTTCCCTGCCAGTGTAATTTATACAGTAATCAGTGCATTTTTATAGCACTGACCGCTCTATAGTTGTCAATGGTCCCAAAAATGTGTCAAAAGTGTACAATTATTCTGCCGCAATATCGCAGTCCTGATAAAAATCACTGATCGCCGCCATTACTAGTAAAAAAATAATAATAATAAAAATGCCATAAATCTATTCCCTAATTTGTAGATGCTATAACTTGCGCAAACCATTTAATACATGCTTATTGCTATTTTTTTACCAAAAATATGTAGAATACATTACGGGCTAAACTGAGGAAAACATTTTTTTTTTTTTTAAATTTGAGATATTTATTATAGCAAAAAGTAAAAGATATTGTGTTTTTTTAAAAATTGTCGCTATTCTTTTGTTTATAGTGCAAAAAATAAAAACTGCAGAGGTGCTCAAATACCACCAAAAGAAAGCTCCATTTGTGGGGAAAAAGGGACGTCAATTTTGTTTGGATACAGCATCGCATGGCCGTGCAATTGTCAGTTAAAGCGACACAGTGCCGCAAAAAATGGCCTGGTCATTGAGCAGCCAAATCTTCCAGGGCTGAAGTGGTTAATCAAAAGTACTCAAATGCTGGTTCATTCAATTCATCCACCTTGTGATAACCACCACCATAATAAAGGATGTACCCTTACCAAAGCATATTGACCACCTATTATGGGGGGTCAAATAAGGCTTGTGTATCTTATATGTTCCATCCACACTTGCTGTTCCACATCAAAGAACAAGAGGAATCATCCAGCAGTCACCTCTGAGCGATACCCCTCTGATCCCAAAGCAAGATGTCCAGTGCTATGTATCAATATAAAGATAATTTAAATAACGCATAGCATGCTATTCTATGGGTACAATCTTCCACAGTCCAAAAACAAGGACATTGGCTCAATCCAAATGTGATGACAGGAGATAAACATTTTACCCGACCAGATTCGTTACAATAGAACTTCTTCTGGGGCAATTGTGTCTCTTCCTGTCATCGCTATAAATACATCTAGTCGCTGTCTAAGTCTCGCTCTCATCTCCTTCGCTATGTAGCTCTCTAATACAACCACACCTCGCTCTGAGTCTTCGTGACATCATCACAACAAAAAACAAAATCTCCTCCACCTGTGCACGCCACTTCCATCTCAAATGGAGCATACTCCACAGTAAGAATCAACACACGGCAGAATTAATGAGGCTGTGTCTCCCAACCAAAAAATATGCAATTTTCGGAGAAAATCTTTTATTATTTTTTGAATCAGAACAATAGACGCATTGAATTAAACTAAGAGATGAGCCAAAAGGAAATTCATTTTTTTGGATTTGACCATTAACCGCTTCCTGACCAGCCACTGCAGTTATACTGCGAGCCGTCATAGCTGTATGTCAGCTCTTTAAGACGCTGTAGCAGGCGCATGTGCACAACCCCTGCATGTCACCAGAGCCGATGAGTGTGCTTTGCAGGTGTGATGACCGCCGGGTACCCGTGATCTCTTGTGACAGAGCGAGAACCAGGATCTATGTGTGTAAACACACAAATCCTGGTTCTGTCAGGGGAGAGGAGACAGATTGTGCGTTGTTACTAAGTAGGAACAACGATCTCTTTCCTCCTCTAGTCATCCAAATTCCCCCACAGTTAGGACACACACAGGGAACACAGTTAACCCCTTGATCGCCCCCTAGTGTTAACCCCTTCCCTGCCAGGGCCTATTTATAGCACTGATTGCTGTATAAATGTCAATGGTCCCAAAAAAGTGTCAAAAGTGTCTAATTTGTCCGCCGGAATCAAATCAAATCAAATCAAATCGCAGATCACCGCCATTACTTGAAAAAAAAATATATATAAATGCCATAAATCTATCCCACATTTTGTAGACGCTATAACTTTTGCGCAAACCAAAAATATGTAGAAGAATATACATCGGCCTAAACTGATGAAGAAATGTGTTTTTTTTTATTTATTTTTTTTGGGGGGGATATTTATTATAGCAAAAAGTACAAAATATTGTGTTTTTTTCAAAATTGTTGCTCTTTTCTTGTTTATAGCGCAAAAAATAAAAACCACAGAGGTAATAAAATACCACCAAAAGAAAGCTCTATTTGTGGGGAAAAAAGGACATACATTTTGTTTGGGTACAATGTCACATGACCACGCAGTTGTCAGTTAAACCAACGCAGTGCCGTATCGCAAAAAATTGCCTGGTCGTTAAGGGGGAAAATCTTCTGGGCTGAAGTGGTTAAGGGGGACAATGGCCGTTTAATTATGTCTTCTTTCTTTAAGGCCACTTTTTGTAATGCGTATATATCAAGGGACAGTTGCCATTATCGACCTTGGTTAGAAGGAGTCCCCAAGGGGGAGGAGGAACTGCACTACCCTTGAGGACTTTGATAGAGAGACTGGGATATTACACAGCCTTGCTGGATGCTTTAAATGTAGGAGTTGTCAGGTTTGCCATGTCAATTCATGTAAAAAAATGAAGATTACAGAATTTTCCTCCAAGGTCACCTCAAAATCCTATACTATAAAATCTCTCCTCACATGTAGGACCACCCATAATGTATATATATTGCAGTGTTTATGTGGGTTACAATATATAGGCATTGAATGTCAGACTCAATGAGCAGATATTTGTAAGGGTTACAAAAAATATAGTCTCCAGACACTATGATTTAGTGCATAATATGGATCCAACTAGAACTCTCTTTATAGGTATAGAGAGTTTCACCTCTCACTGGAGAGGTAGTTTAAAAGTGAGGGAATTGCCAAAAATGTAAACAAAATGGATTTACCATTTGATAAGTTATGTTCCATATGGGTTAAATGTAGATTGGGATGCAAATTGTTTTTTGGACAATTCCTGAACCTGCCTTCCTATTTTATTTTATTTTAAATATAGTATTTTTTATTGAATTCATTCTGGTATTCATATCTATTGCATTTAATAATAGTTATTATTTTTGATAATGTACATTGTTTTATATTGGCATGCTACGTGTGGTGCTGTTCAAGCCCGCTCAGATCTCTAATCACCTTAGAAATAGTTTTTAAAAAGTGTTTTCCCCGGAAATGACATATTTTCTGGTTGGGAGACACCTCCTTATTTCCACCGTTTGTTGATTCTTACTATGGATCATGCTCCATTTGAGATGGGAGTGACATGCACAGGTGGAGGAGGTTTTTTTTTTGTGATGATGTCACAAAGACACAGAGTGGGGTATGGTTGTATTAGGGAGCCACATAGCAAAGGAGATGAGATCGAGGTTTGAACAGCGACCACATGTATTTATAGCGATGACAGGAAGAGATGCCAGTGCCCCAGAAGAAATTCTATTGTAACCAAACCGGTTGGGTAAAAGGTTTATTTCCTGTGATTGCATTTGGATTGAACCAACGTCCTTGTTTTTGGACTGAGGGTGATTGTACCCATGTAATGGCATGCTATGCGTTACCTAAATAAATCCAAGTTTTAAGGATTTTACACTATTAGTGTTTATCTTTATATCGATACATCCCACTGGACATCTTGCTTCGGGATTGGAGGAATATCGCTCAGAGGTGAATGCTGCATGATTCCTCTTGTTCTTTGATGTGGAACAGCAGGCGTGGATGGAACATATAAGATACACAAGCCTTATCCCCCCCCCCCCGTAATAGGTGGTTAATATGCTTTGGTAAGGGTACATACTTTAGTATGGGGGTGGATATCACAAGGTGGATGAATTGAATGAACCAGTTTTTGAGCACTTTTGATTAAAGTGAAGGCATTACACTGATGACAGTTGGAAGACACATGGACTCATTGTTTTACATTTTTATTTATATGTATATACACATTTATATTTTTGTTTAGCGAAACACCTTTTGCTATATATCTAATATTTACCAGCAAATGAATATTGCAGATAATTATCTGTTTCTGTCATAGAAAAAAGTACAACCACCTTTTCTATAAGCTGCTGATACTTTTCAAAAATTAAGAAAATCTAAATATGTTGTAAATGGATGTTCTAGTGCAATCATATTTTTGCCATGTCATATTGTCAGGGGTGTGCTTACTGCTAAGTAAATTAGTGTAGTAACTCAAATCGGACATCTCTCCTTTCCTCACTGATGCCTCAATTGTTTTCCACTTGTGGGGGACAAAACATGTTCTAACTTCTCCAGTGAGTTAGAGTGCCGAGATGTTTTTTAAATAAACACAGTAGGGGGAATTTGTCCGGTGTATACAGAATCTGGACAGTTGTGCATGGCAATCAATCAGCTTTTATCTTTCATTTTCAAATCTTAACTGAACAAGTTAAATGTAGACATGTGCATGAGAAAAACATTTATTTTGTTTCGATTCGTTAATCTAGGTATTTTGTTTCTTCAAAATTTGGTTGATTCGTTGAAATCTGTATTCGCGATTCAGGATTCGTATTCGGAATTCTTTCTACGCCTTTTTCTAATTTTCTTTGAATTTACCGATTTTTTCAGTTCAAAACATTTGAAAAAGAAAAATCTTCATCAAATGATTACAATGACTCTTTAAATCACCTTTGGCTTAACTAAAACAGCATTATTTTGAAATGGTACTCTAATAACACACACAGTCTTTGATTTTAGAAACATGTTTACAGTTCGAATTCGACTGGAATTAGATGTAATATTTTATTCAAATTTCAATTAGAATTTTGGAAATTTGGACAAATTTTGCACCTCTCCTGCACGTTAACGCACCCTAATGTGCAGGAGAGGTGTGGGTGTGGGAAAGGTGCAGGAAAGGTGCAAACATTGAAAGTGGAAACTACTCCAAAACTGTAACTGGGTATAAAGAATTTTAAAGGCTTGTTTCTCCATCCAAGTCCATGATATCAAGTATCACGTCTGGAGATCATTGGATATTTAACCCTTTTGGGGTTGATGCTGTCTGGCCGAGCATGAGAGTGCAAGGCATCGCTATTTGACTGTATCACACTATCTGGAGTTTATTTTCTCCACATATTACGATTTTTATTGGACTTATATCTGATAGGATGTCGTTTTAACACTGAGGGGTGACTGCTTTTTTGCCAAAACACGAGAGTGTGAGGCAATGCTAGTTGGTGGGTAGACATCTGACTGGGGAAGCGGTGACACATTTATTCACATGGTGTCAGTCAGAGGCTTAGCAGCAAAGTGTTTGATTATTAATCTACTCATGGACTATTAATATCTCTACACCCCATCACCGTGGGAGGTTTTATATAAGTGATTTTATTATCTGTTAGCGCTACTATTTACCTTCACTATATAAATAGGTAATTTACTGCTTTTTATTTGGTAAACTAATACATCTAAAATTTTATTTGGAACGAAATTAACCACACATATCTAAAATATAGAGGCCTTTTGGTTATCTCACAGAACTGCTCCAGATTCAGTTTGCTCCAGTTTTGATAAATGCCCACCAGTAAGTACATGATATCATAAACTAAGCTATCAGAAAATTGGACTTATAGGGTAGGTCAGAAATGCTCAAAAAATGTAAAAGATACATTTTGGGTGATTTATTAACTTCAAAGGTAAGATCCTAAGTGTCTAAACTAATTTTATGTTGTATACATATTTTATTATACTCTTTATCCTTATCATAAAGGTCTAATGTATTGCTCTTGATGAACAGGTCTTATAACAGGTCTAAATATATGGTGCCTTTAAAGACCTCCTCACCCGCTATTTCCTTTGTAATGTAAATACTGGGATTTTGGCACCACAAAGAGGCTGAAGCCACATTGCTGCTTTTTTAAAATCAAATGTTTCTAATTGTAAGTAAGATTTCTGATCACTTTTGTTAATTTAGTTGTCTGCTTCTAAGCCCTCTCTAAACCCCTACATACTTCTTAAAATACGGTGCTTAAAATTATTAGCTGTATTCCAGATGTTACCTTACAAGCAATTTGCAACTGCTGTTTGTCATTGATGAATACTGAATGTTATTTTTAATGGGTATCCCTAAGTTTTTCTTAGCCTCGGTTTTGTCCTTTGTTATGAATGTTCACCTTTTGAAATCTAGGCTTAATGTATGCTTATATGTGTATCGATGTAGTAGTGGAAAAATGTCCATAAACACCATATATCAGATCTATTTGTTAAATCTACAAGCTGTTTTTTTACAGCAGATTCTATGATTGAGTAGTAAAAGAGAGGCATATGAACTATTTTCACTCAACAAATGTACAAACTGTAAGATGGTTTGAACCAGGTCATGTTGAAGAAGGTAATATTTTCCTTTATGGAAATATATTAATTTAGCACACCAAACTAACTGTCAAAGTACTATTTTTTTCTATACATAACAGTATAAATATTAACAAAAGAAAAGGAGACTTTAAATGTGCTTTTATCAAGTAACAATACCATTTATTTTAATATGTAAAAAAGATAACATGTGTTTCGGGAACAGGGAAATTAGAAAGTTTTTGTTTCACTTGTTTGAAGAGCACTTTGCAAAAATGATTAACCAAATATCTGCATTAACATTTTTTCATTGGTGTTATTTTTTATGGTTACAATCACAGCTGGGAGCATTCTCAACAGGCTGATACCAAGGTGCTTACAATATGTATTTTGCAAAATAAATAACATTCATTGAGAAAGATCAATTGCATTTACTGGAGAAATAACATTGTTCTATTGAATTAAATAAAGAAAAAAACTGTTGTACAAATGCTTATTTTCATGTAACAATATGGGAACTGTTAAAAAAATAATTTTCATTTTTAATATATAAGGCTTCATGTGATGGCATTGTGCAAACAGCAATTAAGTGTAGTTTCCATCTAACCATTCACAAAATAATTTCAACTCAAAGACATGTTTTTATATAATTGTGATAATTGTGATGGGTTACAAATCATAATTTCTCTTAGCATTATTTTTAAATGGAAAACTCAAAAAATGTAAAAACATCCTGGGAATGTATTTGAGCTAGTCTTAAAGTCTTGGTTTAGAGAGCACCCAGCTATTTTTTCAGCTAGCTTTGCATTTCATTAGGCTCCTTTTACAAAGCAAAGAGCAAAAGTGTATAGCAACCACAAATAATTTACTGTACAGAACAACCAATGAGAATAAACATTTTACTAACCCAAAAACAGGAAAGTGCAGTGTAGTTGGTTGATATGGGTTAATGCACTATTTATACCTTATTCATACCGTATATTTGCAATACTGCAAATGTAATTAAACAGTTATCAAGCCTACAAGACGTATAAAGGAATATAGGAACAACTGAGGTAGAATCAAATGCTGACAGTTGGGTTTAAGGCTTAAAGTGGATAGAAACCCTTCAAGATTTATGGTGACAGTGTGGGAAGCACTTGAACAACAGTGGCATACACAGTCAGTAGCAATCCACTTCTAAACACAGATTTGAAACCATTTTGGAATGTAATTCCTAGTTAGTTGCAATAATAACCAAATTATTATTATTGTAGGGTTGCATTTTTCATGGTTACAAATCATATAGATAATTCTAGCTTGCTTGAGAAAATATAATATTGCAAGGTAAATACCTAGCTAGTAATTCTCATTTAAAAAAAACAAATATTTGTATGTCATTAGAGGTTCACACTGGATACTGACAACAGTCTTTTTCGAAAAATGTAAAAAAAAGCAGCCCAGCACACTGGTATATAGGCAGTACATTTTCTTTTGATTGTTGAGACATAAGCATGTTATGTTCCTCTCCGGGCTAATTCAAAGCAATATGACCTATACCCTTACATCAAATAAACCAGTCTGATGCTGTCAGATCTCAGGTTCTTCCATACTACTGGTACCCCAGGGAGTGGTACAAACATTGGTTGAGAGATTATATGCATTTTTTCTATAAGGTAAAATGTATCTATGGTCAAAATTGAAAGTTGTGTATTAATTTCCAATTGCAATTATGTATAACCTACTTGTATTAATCCAAATGATCTTGAAGTCTGAAAGCGTTCTTTTTTAAAAACACATTTCCATCCTTCAATGCAGTGACACATATTTATCTATATCTTGTGAATATGCACTTTTGTGTCACACATTTCACAGAGCCTGCTGTCTGAAATACAGAGGAGCTGAGATGAGTTTCAAGAGGTGCAGTCAGTACAGGAAACACACCACATCACCACTGCTAAAAGACAGCAAGTAACATGGGGTATGTAGTTCTTAGAGAATCAAAAGTAAACTTAATGAATGAGCAAAGGGGAAGCTGATGAAAGAGATGGCCAGCCAAACAGGCACACTCGCAACACAAAAGAAGATTTTTCTAATAAGGATATATTGGACTGACAAAAATAACCATTGTTTGTATTGCTATTACAATGCTAATTTCCAAAAAATGAAAGTGTATGCTTTTATCCATTGAATTGCTTTACGTTTCTATCATTTCTAATTGTGAAATAAAGTATTCCATAACATGCTCACCATTGCAGTAAAAAGTTGTTAAAAAAGACACATGGTAATAAATAAGCTTTATTAGAAATAAAACACTACACTTCCTACTACATTCAACAGTTTGTTAAAACAAAACAAACCCATGTGCATGTTTCTTTTATTCTTTTCTTTCTGACAGAAAACCTCTTTAACAATATGTGTAACAAAAGCTCTCACAGTACTAAGAGCTCTACTGCACTAGGAGAGATACAGGGGTTGATTTACTAAAGGAAAATAGGCTGTTCACTCTGCAAGATAATTTTCCCTAATGCATGAGGTCAAGCTTTGCTGATTTCCACCATCAAATCATGTGCAAACATACATTTTTCTTTTCTTTCACTGAATCTGTATTCTTTGTACATGCACTAGGTTCTGGAGAAAATTCCCTTGCAATGTACCCATGCAAAGGGAACAGTCTATTTGCCTTAGTAAATCAATCCTACGATGTTTCAATAGGACTATAGGACTCTAGAGGGTTGATATATTGAAGGCAAACAAACTGTTCACTTTGAAAGAGAATTTAAATTTTTCTCGTAGCTTGGTGAAGATCTGCTTTCTTCCATTAGTGAATCATGTGCAGGCAAAAACATTGTGTTTTTATTTTTTTTATTTGTTTTGCATGTCATTGAGTATTACTTGCAAAGTGAATTTCACCCTTTTACTAAACTGAGGAAAAATTAGCTTACAAAAGTGAAAAATGCATTTGCAAAGTGAACAGCATATTTATTTGGTAAAGGTTTTATGTTATCATCTCAGATTTATCAACCAACAGTAGTAATAGTAATACACAATGGGAATCTTCTAGAATCTTATGACACAGTCATAAGTACTGTGAATTGTTAATAGATTTAATCTGAATCAAACTCAAATTCATAGTGTAAACTTCTAACCTTTACGAAGCAATTCGAAGAGGGAGACAGAACACGATCTCCCCTCAAGACCCTATGTAGTCATTTTCATTAATATATTTTAATAAATGGGTGAGCATGAGAGAATGGGTTGTGTTTGATTTCTAGTAGAATGCACATTTACAGTGGTACATCTGATGTACTGGGCTGTTTCATCCACAGAAGAGCACACCTTGTTTCCTGGAAGTGCCAGTTCACACAGGGGTGACCTATCAGGCGACTTAGCTGCCTATCAATTTGCGCTCCATGCATTGCAATGGAACTGTTATAATAGGAGCTACTTGAGTCACTCCAACTTAGAAAAATGTTAGTGTACTACTTTGGGGTGACTTTGGAGCGGCTTGCATTGACTTCTATACAGAAGTTGTTTTGCAAGCCACGTTGAACTTGCGCTGTAAGAGTGAGACGACTTTGAAGCTGCCCCTGTGAACCGGCACTTAGTCTTTACAAAAAAATGTTAAAATCCATAATAATATTAATTAGCAGTGGATTACTTCATATACCCAGTGGATTAACTAGTGGTAGAAAACAAGGAGTAATTATGGCAGAGCAGATTTTTATTTTTCTCTCATCTCTAATCATTAAGACTAAACTAAAGTTTATACCACTGTTTTGTTACTACTGCCGAAGGACTAAGCAGTTGAAAGTAGACGTTACACATTTTCTAACAAAAAGTGATTCATCTAACGTTCATTATTATCCCACACCATTACAGTTATTTTATAAACATGCAAACTAATTACACAATATTTTCAGACAATACTGGCCAGTCATGTTATACTGGACACAATTAGCTTTCATGCAGGACATATATGCTACATTCGGCTGCCTATTGGGTAAGTAATAACACATGACACATACACATCTGTGCGTGTCGCCTATTGCATCTGTAGTAGCTACGACAATCATCATTAAAGGGTCTGTAATAGGAAAAATACGATACTGCTCTAACAAGTATGTGCATGTATGTGTGTATGCCTGTACTATCTTACTTAAATATTTGTTTGCCATTGACATTGCTTATGCAGCCCTGCAGAATGAATTTAAGTGACCAACAAAATAAGGTAATATAGTCAGTTGACTAGATATACTATCAATAGTTGTACACAAATCACTGCAGACCTACGGAATGTGAAAATATGCTATATAATAAATGTGCACATTTTCTATCTCATAACATCTGCAAAAAATCATCAGTGGGAATCAAAAAAATCTTGCAGAGTTCAAAAATTACCACCTGTTTTAAAGCTGAACTACCAGAAAATAAAAAAATCTACCCTTGCAGAAGGGTTTGGGTTAGAGTTAACTGCTAGTGATTGTCTAGGGTACCTGCAAAAAGCACTTTCACTTACTTTATACCTCACTCCCCTAGGCTCCTCCTTTCATACATCCGATTCCTTCTTGTTTTTAACAGAAGTTGTATTGGCTGTGAGCTGATTGTACATACATGAATAGCCAACAGAGATCACAGAAAGTATAGAGTACAGAATGCAAATATTGGCTATAAAGAACGACGTTCCCTCTTTCTTTGGTGCTCCAGTCTGAAGTTGCAGATTTGACTTCATCACGTACAATGCATGACCAATAGCCCAACATTCTAAGTGAGGATGCCAAGGACTCATTCACAACCTAGAGTGTCAGAAGCAAGAGATGAGTGCCAGATGATGGGGGAGGCAGATGGTAAGCAAAAGTGCTTTTTATAGGTACCCTAGGAAAAAACAGGCATTTAACACCGCAAGGATAGATTTTTCAATTCAGTTCTGCATTAAGAATATAAACTAGAAAAATGGAAGATGGACTGGCACAAAAGACTGGCTGAAAGTTTCTTATCAATGCTAGAACACAACTTCTTTGACTTAATACAGGTTCTGCTCACTTAACGACCAGATTTCATTCCAACGACCAGGTTGTTAAACGAATTGGTCGTTAAACGAAGAGCCACAAGTAATCAATATTTTAAGCTTTCTTAATTACTGTACTGTACTGTGAACAAAACTCCAGCTCAATAACATTGTTTAATTTGCATAAATGCAGAACACAATTGAAAATTCTGTACTGTACTGTACAATACAATGATGTATAGCGGGTCATTAGGGTGGGGAGAGCTAGTCGTAAGTCCGAGTGGTCATTAAACGGGTAAGTCATTAAACGAGGATTATCTGTACTGAACTCTGTCTTTTACTAGAAAAAGGCCCTCCCGTCACCTTTAAATAATCCAATATCAAACTTTTAATGGCTGCTAAAGATCTGGCATTGGGTTGGTAAATGGTGTGGGAATTAGGTGTGAAACTAAGCAGAGTTTAGTATTGAGCTAAAGCAATTAAGTCCCACATACGTTTATAATTATCAGAGAACCACAACTAGGTTAAGAATTTGGTCATTTAGACACTTGAGCTAGACAATAAAACCTTCTTTAACACTTTATAAACAAGCCTGCATATACATCTAAATGTATGTATATATATCTCATTGTAGACAGTGGTTAATCAACAGAGGTATACAGTGCAGATATGTTCTATAGCAATTGATCTGTTTTATTTACTGAATCATCTGTAACATCTCTAATCAGCTACCGAAATATAACATTCACTTGCATTTTGAGTTTTATAAATTTACCAGAAATACATTGTCAGTCAAGAGAATCTATAGAAACTTTAAACTGAGTTTTACCTGTACAGCTACCTTCCTTTTCTTCAAAGCCAGCACTACAAGTACATTTTCCAATTGGGACCAGCCACTCCCCCTCTGCACTGCAATGCATCCTGGGTGGATTATCCAAGTCTACTTCAGAGTTATTCACGCAAGTCCCCCTAACTTCCACCAGTGTTGAAAAGGCTGCCTCTGCCACTGTGTCCGGAAATACTGCCAGGTTCTGCACTGTGGAGAGACACTTTTTATAATAGACACGTACAGAGACTATGGCAACACAGGCCCCAACGTCCTGAAATCCCAGGTGAAAACCTTTTTTGTTCAGGTGTCCAATCTCTCTCACTTCTGTATTCAGTTTCATTTTACGTTCTCCTAGATCCCCTTGGGTAAAGCTTTCGTCAGCTGCAATGGTGTCAATTTTTACATACTTGCTTTCTTTGATGTTCTTCCCCAGATCATAATCAGATTCAATGTAGTAAAGGTTAAAGGTTTCCTTGCATGTCCCCACAACTCCAGGAATACTGTTGCAGTCTCTCAGAGTAAACTTAATCTCAATAAAGATCCTTTGCCCATTCCGACGCAGAATCCAGCCCGTTTGTAACCAGTTGTTCTGATTCGGCTCCATGACATTGCACACTTGATAGGTACGAATGGGCTTGTAGTTCTCATCAACACCACTAATTTCCTCCCACTAAGAAAAAATAAAAAAGAATAAGAAAATGCATAGATGCAGCTGGCTTAAATGGAGAAAAAAAACATTTCTTAGATCGGAACATCTGAGAATGCAATAGTTTATTGCAGACACAGGCATGGAAAACCAAATGTCTGTGGCAATCACTTAGGTTTACAAAGCTTGTGCCTAAAGAAAAAAACATCAGGAATGGGCATCTGTAAGAATCTAAATCTACCCTGTTAGTTTATTATTTTAAATGCAAGACAAATGATGCATTGACAATCTTGTTTACAAAGCATCTCATCTACTAAGCCTAAGCCTAAAACCCTTACCTTATAATATTAGAATGTTTATACTTTTATAAAAGTTATCAACCCCATATTTTTTAATGGTGTCCCCGGAATGACTTGTTTAATAGAATAGTATAGTGCCTATTTTTTTCTTATGTTTCCTAAACCTCTATGAACTATATCCATATCGAATTTGTGTTTTGTTAATTGCAGTCCTATTACCTTATCCCATTGGAGGATAGGCCAGTGTTTAATAAAAAATCTTCAAAATCTCTGTACTGGTTGGTAAAGTTAGTGATACATGAAAAGGAGAAGTCATTTTTATTCAATGCTGCTTGACACTTTGTGTTTCTTCCTTTACATCTCCTATTTTATTTTGTGATCTCATTTCTTTCTTTTATTATACTTAATCCTGGTCATGTAGTACAGAAAATAGGGTTTGGCTCCCATTTGATAAAAACAATCTTATAAAATAATAATATATATCATATATAATCATATAAAAAGAAAGCTGTTTACAGTATGGAGAATCTCCCTCTCCTCTTTCTAATATATTAATGTGGAGCACTGATAATATACCATTCCTAAGGAGGACAAGTTGGTGGAAGGAGTTGTGAAAAGCTCTAATTAGGAAAAAGTGGTGTTTGACCTTTTATTAATAGAAAAGTCAGTAACATCTGGTGAGTTGACCCATATAAGGAGGGGGGGGGCACAAAAAGAAGTCACACAGAGAGTGTGACTGATGTTTCAACACTTGGCGGATGTTTGTTGGAATATAATTGGTTGCTATTACAGCGAATGGCTGTTTCCACTTATTCTGGACTGTACTTACTGAACTTTTGAAATATTGACAGTTGCTGAATCCAGATTGGCTTACTCATGTTTATGTGTGGTGAAGTTTTTAAAGGACACAAAAGTCATTGAAACATGTTAGTTTCTGTAAGTAACCGATATTGTTTGTATATTTTATGACTCACTATCACAAAGGGAAAGGTTGTCATGCACAAATAATAAGAGACACATGGTTATTTTGGAATATTTTATTTGTGACCTACTTTTTTGGTTTCACCAAAATGGTGACCATCTGCACACAGACACCACCTTCTGCATAACTGTGAATGAGATGGGATGGGTATTGCCTCTATGAGTAAGCCCTAAAAAGGGCAAAACACATCTGAGGAGTTCTCTACAGATGGAGAACACAAACTGAAGCCATTTTTTACTTCTTCATATTTATGCAACAGGAAGTCAATATCTGTGAGCAGACAGTCACCATTTGTTGTCACCAGTCTATTTACATGCTGATCCAACTGATACAGGTTTGGGGGGCGTTTAAGTGGTACTATTTTCAATGTTTTGGGATACTTTTTTGATATTGCATTATTGGTTTAATAAAATATTAATGTTTTACTGTTTATTTTATTTTCTTGAGGATTTATTTGCTTCTGATTTAGTATTACCCAATACTGTATAGTAATGCTGTGCTTTAGTAATATTTTTTTTTATCTATTTATGATTTGGCACAGCAGTTGTAGAACATTGAACATTTTGGTTACACTTTAATTATTTATATAATTGTATTTATATGTATATGTTATATTTATATATACTATTACAATAATTAATGTCCAGTCTATAATTCAAGTCTATGCTATTACAAAAATTCAAGTCCAAAAAATCAGAAAACAAATTACCATTGCTAACTGGTTCTCTTTAAGGAAACCATTAATACAGTGATAGTTATTTCTGCCAAGTTTATGTTCAAATAGTAAGAAATCTATTTTACCTATGCACCTATGCAGTTCTTTTCAAAACTCTCAAAAAAAGCAGAGGGAAGCATATACAATGTATGTACAGTATATGATAGTATGATTCAAGAGGTTAGCTCACTCTGAATAAAATATGCTTCATTTTATTATCTTTCTTCTGCATATCATTGTCTAAGCAACTTGACTTGGGACAGCATAGATTACAACCGTTCATTCACTGCCTTGGTAAAAGCTATAATATATATATATATATATATATATATATATATATATATATATATATATATATATATATATATATATATATATATATATATACAGTATATCATTGAGCAGTAACTCTGATCAGTAACTCTGATGCCCCTAGCACCTGTAACACCTATGACCTGTAACTACCATTATTTAGGAGACTGGGGGAGGGAGAGTCAGTTGGGTATTCTGGCTTTTCTAGATTATACAAATGGCTCCCTGCTGTATTAACCTCCCTGGCGGTATGATTCTTTCTGATTTTAGGTGCTGAAAGTGGTACAATTATTTTGCATGGAAATTTGGCGTTTTATATTGTAGGCCTGTAATTCTTAACAATAACACACTAAAATCTGTCCAAACAAGAGTCTAGTAGATATCCCGGGTATGATAAAGTTTGAAACACAAAAACATAAATTATAATATAATAAAAAAAAAATAATAATTAAAAAAAATAAAAATAAATAGTAATAAAATAAATTTCCACACGATTCACTATCGCTCAATTCTGCAAGTGTTCTAATTTACTATCGCTGTTTTCTAGCTGGTCTAAAGCCATTTTTGACGTAAAGGGACACTTTTTGGTTGCTATGGACAATCTCCAGTTTCCAGGCAGAAAGAACAGTATATGCAATATAAAACTGCATGCAGGGCATGGGCCAGAGCACTGGGGACAAATGGGATGTGAAATGATTTCATACAGTACTGTAATCTGTAAGATTACAGTACTGTATGTGTTATGATTTTTACATTTTTTGAATTTGCCGCCAGGCTCCACCCCTGTGCGTCACAACGCTCGCAGGGAACGGAGCCTGGCACAGAGAGGCTTTGGAACAGGACACAGCCCGCGGACACTGCGGGGGACATCGCAGGATCCCGAGGACAAGGTAAGTAAGGAGGCACCAGGAACCTGCGATGCAATCCCGAGTGTGGCTCGGGGTTACCGCTAATGGTCCTGAATTTTAACCCCGAGCCACACTCGGGAATACCGCCAGGGAGGTTAAGCATATTATGTATCTATATATTTATTAAATTAACAATGTAGACCTAATATTGTGGTGGTCATTGTACAGTAGACTAAAAACAACATGGCATAAGCTAGAATTTCCATTTCACTGAGGTAAACATTTCATTACAAGATTGGCGATCTATTATATTTTTGGGACAATAGCTATGATGCTAATTTTCCCAGGATGGACTGTTTATTTCATATTTTATTCTTGTCCGGAAAAGTTATTTTAAATTTTACAGCAGGAATAAAAGATGGTTAAAATATACATTTTTATGCAGCTAAACAAAAGATAACACAATAGAGAAAACATGAATCAACAAATTTCTAGCAAATTTAACGATTTTGGGGCTAGTGTAAGCCTTTGAGATTTCAACACATTTTTATCTTATAGTGAAAAACAACGAGCAAGCAGGAAATTTCTGTTTTTGTGTGTGCATTTTTTGTTTTTCCAAAGACCAGCTGGACGCTTTTTATAATTTTATCAAGTAAATGTTTAGCAAAATGGTATATATTTAATAAGCCAGCGAAATGTCTGTGAAGGTTCTCATTTACCAAGGTCATGGTATACCTAGTAGTAATTATTGCTGATGCCTATTATTTAGCATGCTGTGAAGTTAACAAAATGTGGTCAGTAAGTTTTATATGCTAGGGCCAATATTCACTCCTAATGTAGTCCACTATTGTGAGAGAGCTTTTTATAAAATAACAATTATGTGAACCATAACTTACACTAAATTTACTAAATATTGTACTGAATCCAGACTGTAAAACTATGAACTGGCACATGGACATAAGAGCATTAAACATGCAGTGGTTTTCTCAAATTTTTAATAGGAATTCATAAAGCCATTAAGCCTTTTGTGATCAATTTATACAGTGATATCACATATTTGTGATTGTATTTTGCCCCAGGTTTAAAGCTAAATTACAAATGTTCTTTCATGGTAGTTCCTGTCAGCTCTCTGTAATTTGCCTAGGTAGAAAAGGAAACCAAAAACAATCACCTGGCATTACATGCTATTTTGTAGGTCTACATGTTCTCTAAAGAAATGCTGCATTATACTCGTGCTGATCGCATCCCTATGCAGCTTCCCATAAAATGTTCTCTCTAGAAATACCACCTTCTGAACTTTATGTATACCCTGAAGGCATCTTAAAGTATTTGTCATAACCTTCTGTCTGTGAAGACTATAAAAAGAAGCTTATCTTGAAAAGAAGAGATTCAAGAGCAGTTTAGGTTCATCTGGGTTAATGGTGACAAGTGCAAGCAGAGTTACATACATTAAATCAGCTGAATGCAGCTAGTATATTTAACCCTACACATTATGGCGTATGTTTTTAATTGGAGGGGGTGAGAATTAGCCCTTCTTTTTAGATCATACATCTTTAAACCAATATTGTTCATATTTATTTGAAAAGATAAAGTTATTATTTTGTTATGGCAAAAATTCCCTGGCATATGTATGGGATTTTTGCTTTATGTCCTAAGCTATATCTAGAAATACAGGAAATTCTGAAAAAAGGGTTAAAGCAACAGAGTTGTTTGCAATACAATATCACGTGTTATGGGTGCCTGTGTATTTGATCACACTGCTCATTATTACTTCTAGGGAGGATTGTACTTTTTTTTAGTGTGGCTGTAGGCATCACCAAAATGCTGCTTCTATTCCCAACACAAAACTAAGTCCCTCTCTAGCATGTTTGGTTGTTCATACTTCCATTACTGCTGTACAAACAGTGGTAATGCTGGATGCATCAGTATACTGTTTCTGCAGTGGATCAAAGGAAATGGTTAGAATTTGGTTTCATTCTGCTCTTTGAAGTTGCTGCATAACACAAAATTCTCACCTTTCCTAATAGTGGCGATGGCTCTACTTATAGGGTTGTTTGTCTAAAATATTTACAATCCAAACATAATGCATAGTTGGATCAAGAAGTGTGTGTATGAATACAAATTGCTTTTTAAGCTCTAAAGCTCAGTCTACATCCCTCAAGGCAAACTACAAATTATTATTATATTAAATTTAATAACTGCAAGTTTGCAAAGACTGATAATTGAACAATTGTTTGAACATAATTATTTATCTAAGAGCAGATATTCAATAAGTTGGCCATCGACATCAGAGGTGCAGACACAGATTAACCATGTCATGTCTTTAAATCTATTCTCAGTTTGCTCAGGTCACCTAAGTATTCTAGTAAATTGCTATATGATGATTATTAATTGCCCATAACCACATTAAGTTCTGCAAACCACCCCTCAACATGTTAACCCATTAAATGCAACACTTACTCCATTAGATGGATGTGAAGTCCAGCCCAGCTCGGCCTGTGATTCTTTGGAATCCAGCAGGATAACTGAAATTAAAACAGAAAGTTGAAATGATGTCATGCTGTAAACCATGTCTCATTTCTACAGCAATATAACAACTAGCTATCTTCTTGTGCATGAAATTAAGTGATTTAAACATTGCTTAATTTCATAATCTCATCCAACGCAAATGCAGCTTTTTCCACTGCCTGATATAACAGAAATGCTGCACTTATTGTCCTTAATTCAGCATTTTCCCGGCAATGACAAATATAGCAGCCATTGCTGCAAATGGGATGTTTGAACTTGCATTAGTCTGTTAATAATCACACTGTATGCAAGAGCAGCCTTATTCCCTTATTCATCACAAAGTGTATTAATTGGCAAAGACTGAGCATTTTTTCAATATGATAATTCAATAACAATTGAAATATTTAAGTCTAAAAATGACAATTCTAAAATGATATAGCGTGAGTTGGTATCTGTTAGGTATTCTGTTTTAATACCCAATTCCAGGGAGGGAATGCAATCTCTGCCACCTCTACTGTTGGTGACTCCATTGGAGCAACTTCCTCTACCTTTTCTGTCTACCTTGTCTTAACATTGTGACACCTCTATGACACTGGGACACGAAATGAGAGATTATAAGAGAAAACTTTTCATTCATCTGCCCATTCTTCATTCATACAGAGGCACATACAGAGGACAAGCATCTGTGATAGGTTCAGCCACTTGTATTAACCCTCACAGCACCAGAAGATCTGAAACTGAAATTTTCAACAAGCATAGCAGCCACCAGTACAAGGCATACGTTTCATTCATTATAAGTAACATCAATGGTGCTGGTTAAAAAAAAAATTGCCAAACCTTAGTTTATATTTGTCTCATTAGAGAGATGAGGATGGGCAGATGAATGAAAGGCTCGCCTCCTCCATTCATAGAACACTTTTCATTGCGATGTCCTTGTCCTTGTCACTTCCTTTAAGGTTAAAGTGAAACTTCAGTCATTTTTTCAACTTCCCATCTATTAAATCTTCTGCCCTTGTTGTTTTAACTTTGGATAGTAAAACATTTTTTTCTGTCAGTAAATACCTTATACAGCCCACTTGGGTTTTTTGTCTGGAAAAACACCTAGGCTTATGACATCATGCACAGCTCTCTTTCTCTCTCACTCTCATGAGATTTGCCAGGAAGGGAGGGGGGATGGGTCATAAAAGGGCCAATCAGAGCTGCAGAGCTTGAGGTGTGCCTCTGTGTGTCTGTGTAAATCCAGGAAGTGAACAGGCAGCAGCTTCAGCTGCCCGCCATTAAAATGGTTGCAGCCAGACTCCAGACTCAGTGGAGGGAGATTTCTGCAACATATTTGGCAAGTACAGAATCACAGTATATATAAAATAATATGCAAAGTGGTTGGAGGGAAGCTTCAGAATGGCAAAGATGTTTTTATTACAAATTATGTGAGCAGACTGCAGTTCCTCTTTAACCACTTGCCGACCGCCGCACACAGATGTACGTTGGCACAATGGCACAGGCAGGCAAATGGGCGTACAGGTACGTCCCTTTAAATTTGCCACCTCTCTGGTGCACGCACACGCCGCATGCCGTGGGACTGTGCCTGCAGGTCCCGGGAACTCAATGTTCTGCGGTGGCCAACGATTGCAGTGTGGAGAGGTAGAACGGGGAAGTGCCTATGTAAACAAGGCATTTCCCCATTCTGCCTTGTGCCATGACAGAGATCCACTGCTCCCTGTGATTGGGAGCAGTGATCGCTGTTATGTCCTAGGTAGCCCCTCCCCCACAGTTAGAATCACTCCCTAAGACACACTTAACCCCTTCATCGCTCCCCTAGTGGTTAACCCCTTCCCTGACAGTGTCATTTACACAGTATTCAGTGCATTTTTATAGCACTGATCGCTGTATAAATGACAATGGCCCCAAAATAGTGTCAAAAATGCCCGATCTGTCTGCCATAATGTCGCAGTCACGATAAAAATTGCAGATCGCCACCATTACTAATAAAAAAAATTAACAATAAAAATGCCATAAAACTATCCCCTATTTTGTACATGCTATAACTTTTGCGCAAACCAATCAATATACGCTTATTGCGTTTTTTTTACCAAAAATATGTAGAAGAATACATATTGGCCTAAACTGAGGAAAAATTTTGTGTTTTTATATATTTTTTGGGGGATGTTTAGTATAGCAAAACATAAAAAATATTGCATTGTTTTTAATTGTCGCTCTTTTTTTTGTTTATAGCGCAAAAAATAAAAACCGCAGAGGTGATCAAATACCACCAAAAGAAAGCTCTATTTGTGGGGAAAAAAGGGCGTCAGTTTTGTTTGGGTACAACATCGCACGACTGCGCAATTGTCAGTTAAAACAACGCAGTGCCGTATCGCAAAAAGTGCTCTGGTCAGGAAGGGGGTAAAATCTTTCTGGGCTGAAGTGGTTAAAATATAAACATTCTCATCTTCTGTGCGTAAACTACTATTCCCATCAGCATTATTGTAATGATGATGAACAAAGGCAAAAAAAGTTAAAGTAGAAATCCAGCAAAAACCTAACTAGTCTTAAAAATGCTACTTTAGGCCCGGGTGGCAACAGTGGCTCCTTCTATTGATTCAATGGAGAAAAAAAATGTAGGTACAAAAATAAACTAATGCCGCCACCTCATTAAGTAAGCTACAGTATAATACTTTTTTATTTTGGAGCAAATTAAACCAAACAATAAATCAAATAGTATCCAACTCCACAACTGTGCTAAAAATTGGAAAGTTTACTCAGTTTGCCTTATTCTGAGAATTTTGTCAAGAACTCCAGGGCTACCATACAAGGTTACTAGGTGCATACCTTCTGAAGTTTTTGCTCTACAATGCCATTTCTATTTCCTGCATCACCACTCATATTTAAATGTCTAAAATATATATCTCTTTGATAGCTGTGATGTATTGATATAAATTACTAATATTTGTATACTGACTTTTTTTAATTAAATCAAGCCTTTTGTATGTTAGAGATAGCAACATGCCTGCAGTCGGTTTGTTTAATAATTTCTCTCACTCTTTACAAGCAAAAAGTCAGATCAGATCAGATCTAAAATATATATCTCTTTGATAGCTGTGATGTATTGATATAAATTACTAATATTTGTATACTGACTTTTTTTAATTAAATCAAGCCTTTTGTATGTTAGAGATAGCAACATGCCTGCAGTCGGTGTGTTTAATAATTTCTCTCACTCTTTACAATCAAAAGTCAGATCAGATCAGACTAGATTGTTGACAAATAGAAACAAGGCTGGGCAGCTAATTCTAAGGGGAGGCTTGGCATATTGCTCGCATGTCAAATTAAAAATTTCTGTTCTACTTTATGTGTACCTTTAATATATACACTACTGTATATGAGTGTTTCAAAAAAATAAATTCAATTTACTCTTTAAATTTAGAATCAAAAGAAACTTGATTAAATTATACTGTCTACGTTGACTAGCTAACCTCACAATCAACTCAGACAGACAGGTGTCAATGAAATGCTTTTAAAGCTGTTGTGAAATGAAATACAGGGATAGTGGTGCATCCACAACCAAAAATCCGACAGGTGAAAAATCAATCCACACAGTAAATCTCTACAATAAATAAATAGTAGATATGCTACAAATGCTAACTTGACCTATGCTTATTAAATTGAAGTTCCACAACTATTCCATTAGGGTAAAAATGAATAGTCATTGTAAGCAATATGTCATTTTATCAAAACCACACTCATGGATCCCATTATTAAAAAAAAAAAAACCTCACTAGTTACTAGTTTTCAAGGAAAGGAAATAAAAATGAAAATCTGAAGACACATTCTTTTGCAGATAGTTGTATCATCGTGCATGCAGCGCTATGAATAGAATGCATGTTATCTAACAGAGAAATTATTAGCCATAAAATATTCTAAACACTGCCTTCAGGATTGCAAGCTATTTTGCACCTCAGTGCTTGCAAATGACACCTCACTGAACATACTGTTCAGAATTCATATTATTCCTACAGCAAATATAATACAAAAAAAATGAAATAAATAAATAAAGAATATACAACATCTCTTTTTATTGCGCTAATGAGATATGGATTGTTTGCTTAGCTGCCGTCTTGCTATGCCTCATCTTGACAGAAGAACCATGTAAGTTCTAAGTAAGCAATAAAGCAGGAGGGATGCTCCCTGTGTGCACAGGATGGTTTCAGTCAATGCATCTGTAGGAGAAAAAGCCTTTCAAAGGATACACAATTTCATCCATTATTAAGATCAGACTCGGTGTCTTCTGAAAAAAGACTAATAAGAGGCGAGTACAGTATTACATAAAATCTATAAGTCTAGCCCAGGGTCTGCCTTGACTTTAAGAGCTTGGCTCCTAGCTCAGATAAACAGGATATATTTTCCTCCTTTTAAACATGCTATATGCATTACAAAGATGTATCGTGTGGATTAGTACCAGTTTCAATGTATGGTATGTGTTTTGTGGCTTCTGAACATTGGCACAGTTAGCTTAGGTGCTGGAGTATCAATGCTATTTTTTTTTATGTTACATACATGTATACATGACACTCATTCTCTTACTGCATGTGAGAATCAGTGAACATATATAATATGCACATATAACTTACGTAAACAGGTAATTTATTGCAATCCAAAAAATATATATTTTTTGCTGAACTTTACCATGTTTTTAACCAAATACAAACTTCAAACTAACTTTACCCTCAATCTCACCGCCAAACCTAGCTGTTAAACTAAAGGTAACCCCTTCATCCATACTTTACCTCAAATTTACCTTGGCACCTAACCCTTATACTGAAGAAAACTTCTAACCCTAAACTTTAACCAAACTCCTAAATCCAAAATTTAAAATTCAAGGCAAGCCATTATCCTATCACAAGTGGTAATCACAACCAATATTATGCCATTGCTTGTACTAATTCTAGTGAATTTCAGACTCCTAAACCAAAAAATGTTGTGCACGAACAATGAGAATTGGACTAGTGACATACAATGTTCCAAAAATGATGCTGAAAAACCTATATTGAAATGTTTACACCAATAAGATAGAGCTCCAGGGGTTTATGTGCAAATTTCTTTCCACTTGGAAGGGCAGGTTAATTGCAGTGCCTGTCCTTGGACCTCTTACCTGTTCCCCATAAATAATAGATAAAAGAAAATGAACACAGCTCCCGTACTCATGGCTCAAGATCCTTTTTTAGTAGACTAAAGCAAGCACCCTGTTACTCAATTTTGTGAAAAAGATGTAAAAATAATGCTACAATGATCATCTTAGATCCATACAATTTATACAAAAACTTGGTCTTCACATTCCAAAGTGTGAATGAACCTCTCAGAGAATCACTGAAGTAACTAGACCATGAATCCAATAACTCTGTTCCAATGCTGTTATTCTTAAATTACTTAATTGATTTTATAGGAAGCATTGAGGTTGAAATGTAAATAACAATTGCAATGTTTTATTAGTCAGCTGAAAGAACAGCTTGCAAATATTGCAGCTGCATACACATATAAATAATGAATGAAAATAAGGATTCTTTGTGTAAATGTTATGATTGTCATACTATATAAGTAAATATATCAATAAAATAAAGTGATCTGTCTCACTGCAGTTACAAATGTTAAAGTGGAACTAAAAGCTCCTGTATGAAAAAATTAAACAAGTGCCCAACATAGTTAATCATGCTTGAAGACTCAAACTTTCAGATCTCACCCTGTGCAGAGGTTTTCGTGCTCACAGACAATAATTCAAGCACCAGCAGCAGCACTGCAACAGGTTAATGGAACAACTAACCCCTTACATACAAACAGTCTCTGTCACCATGGGGGTTGATTTACTAAAACTGGGGAGTGCATAATCTGGTGCAGCTCTGTATGGTAGCCAATCAGCTTCTAACTTCAGCTTGTTCAAATAAGCTTTGACAGAAAAAAATGGAAGCTGATTGGTTTCTATGAAGAGCTGGACTAGATTTTGCACTCTCCAGCTTTAGTAAATCAACCCCCATGTGTTTTAACTGAAACACACACACATTCACAGCATCTGCTGTTTCAATTCTGACCTAAAAGATATCACTCACTACCACATCCAGACAGAATATTAGAATTGACATTCCTTTATAGGGATAAACCTCAAGGTTCAGTCCAAACACATGTTTGAGACAAACTTTGGCTATTTGGGTGTTCACGTGAACGCTGGACTTTTTGTTAGTTCAGCAGGAACCAAGATTCATATATAGTAGTAGTATTTCTTCTGTTACTACTGTATATATGACAGCTTCTTTAATTTCATTAGTTGGCACCCACTGCACCCTTAGCCTCCAGTGACATCACCCAACCCCAATCTTTTTTTTACTGACCAAGAATTCCCTGGCTTGTAAACAAAAGGATAGGGAAAGCAATGACAAGATTGACCAAATATGGCTGAACAGCCATATTTAGACAATGGGAGACCTCACCATTTGTTTACATTTAGTAGGCCCAGAAAATGTCATCCAGTGCAAGTGAGCAACAGGAGCAGATCATGGCGGCAATATTTTTTTTCTTTCATTGGGTCAGTGAGCAATGTTCATAATGATTGACACTGACATGATTGGATCTGCATTGCTCGATAAGATGATTAATTTTGCAAGTACATCATGGGACATTTTTTTATTTAAGGACTTGTCAAAAGTGTGGTGTCATTATTTGTTGTTTACTCATTCAAATCGTATTCCTTATTCATTCGTATTCCAACAGACCCCACATCCACAGACTCCTACAACCACTACACTGGAGTTGTGGAGAAGAGGCCCTTTTCCACATCAACAAGGGGAAAAGGTGTCTTACCAGGGGGACCCCACTGACAAGGTGCGCCCCCATGTTTTGGGCCTGCCAGGTATAGTTCAAGGAGAGAGACGATATAAATATAAATTTAAATATAAAATATAAATATAAATATATATATATATATATATATATATATTTTAGTTATGGAAAAAGTGAAATTATATAGATTTTTATACTTGTGAAAGTTTATAAGTTTTATAAGCATTTCTATGGAGAGCCAACATGTGGTAGTAGTTAAGGTTAAGCTGGTTTCTCACCTTTCCCCATCACATGAGAAGGAAAGTTTTACATTTCTTAAGATATAAAAGTTTCAATTTTAGTTAAGATTATAAGTCCTCTTTTCTTGTAAAAAAAAAAAGATTATAAGTCCTCTATACTACAATATTTCTTGATTAGGATATGAAAAAGAACATTGGGTTTTCAATGAATAATATAAAAGTATATGTAATATTTGATTTAGGTGTTAAAAGAAATTTATATTGTATACCTTAAATGGTTTCAAACATTGTTCTTGCCCACTCCTCAGGAATGTCAATGCATAGAGACTGAACATCCCCCATCCTTGCGTGAAAGGTGGGAGGGAAGCTATGTTTCATTAAAAGAGTTTGTGGAACTATAAGCCTTTTCAGGAGAAGGTGGGGGCTGAATTTAGGAGTAAAAGGAGTAGAACAGAGAGATTTGCGGGCAGACATGACACACCATGAGACATTGAAGGAAGCTGGTAAAGCTTCACACACACACAGACACACATCTGATTTAATCTTAAGCTTAAGAATATAATACATTATTGATATTTTTATATTCTACATTTTGATATTGTTCTTGTAATATTTTGCTATTTTATTATTAAATCAATTTTTGACTTTTTACACAAGAACTGAACGGACTTTCTTGGAACTTTCCTCATCAATATAATTTACAGAATATCGATATAAATACCATAAAAAAATATGTTTTAACAAACCTTTGCCTATTAGCCTAGAAAAGGGCCATTACTTATTTCTCACATTTGCTCCCATTGAGTTCAATGGGGTTCTGATAGACTTCAATAAAGACCACAAGAAAATTTTCCATAAATAAAATTACAGAAGAGACAATAATCAACAGTAAAATACATAGAATTAAAATTGAAAAGTACTTAGCAAAGTTTGCCTGGTCTTTGTTTCTATGTAGAGTCTGATTTGCTTGAAGGGTAAGTCCAATTTGATTTATCAGAGTCACTGGCTCTCAGAAAGTGACTCTCTCAAAATCCTTAGTAGTTTTGATGTCAAAGAGAGCTCAGAGCTGCTGGTTGGTGGGTGGGGTCCCCTCTTGTTCTGGGACAATGTCATATGATGTCGCCCCAGTGTCACCATTTTCGAGCGCTGATTGTGGTCGCGCCATGTCCTAGAAACATGGCACAACCGCAATCAGTGCGCAAGAACGTCACACCCAAAATCAGTAAAGAAAGGATGACGTGACTCTTTACCCATGTGATCGGCTGGGTCAATTCACAACTAGTCACATGTAAACAGAAAAGTGCTATTTATTGGCTCTCCTTGCCTCACACTGACAGAGTGTGAGGTGAGGACAGACGATCAGTGGCATCTCCTCGCAGGGGAGACCTGTACAAGTAATTAGGGCACTGGTCATCAGTGCCCTGTGTATCAGTGCAGCCCCATCAGTGTCCATCAGTGACACAAATCAGAGCCCATCAGTGACACCAATCAGTGCCCATCAGTGATGCCAGTCAGTGCTGCCTTTCAGTGCCCATCAGTGACTGCTCATCAGTGCCACCCATCAGTGCCCCACAGTGTCCCCTATCCATGCTGCCTATCATTGGCCATAAGTGCTGCCTATCATTGCCCCCAAGTGCCACCTATCAGTGCCCATCAGTGCCACCTATCAGTGCCAATCAGTGCCGCATATCAGTGCCACCTATCAGTGCCCATTAGTGTGGCATATTAGTGCCTCCTCATCAGTGCCACCTCATTAGTGCTCATCAGTGCCACCTCATCAGTGCTCATAAGTTGCGCCTCATCAGTGCCAATCAGTGCCGCCTCATCAGCGCACATCAGTGAAGGAGAAAAATTACTTATTTACAAAATTTACTAACAGAAACTAAGAAAAACTTTTTTTTTCAAAATATTTGGCCTTTTTTTACAGCAAAAAATAAAAAACCCAGCGGTGATTAAATGCCACCAAAAGAAAGCTCTATTTGTGTGAAAAAAAAGATAAAAATTGAATTTGGGTACAGCGTTGCATGACCGCGCAATTGTCATTCAAAGTGTGACAGCGCTGAAAACTGAAAATTGGCCTGGACAGGAAAAGGGTGAAAGTGCCCTGTATTGAAGTGGTTAAGATATGTCCTGGAATGAGAGTTTAGGATGATGGAGAGTGATTAAACATATAAAAGTTTCAAAAATTTTCCTTTAACTTACAGATCACAAGCAGTCTGATCTGGAGAATTTTAGCATTGTTTTACCCAATAATTATAAATGAACCCATTAATTTGGCATTGGTTAGCATATTTCACCTACTCAAAATACAAATATAAAAGAACAGAGGTTTGGATGAAGTAATTTCTTAGTAATATGAACATTTGATTTACTAAAGGAGTAATTTTTAGGTGAATTCAGTAAATCAACATTCACCTTAAACATTCATTCTCATTTAGGTCTGCTTTAAAGGTACTTAAATAAATCAGATGCTTGAAACTCTTACAAACTCCTTTATTAAATTACTCAAATCTTAAAAGACTTGTTAACTAAATCATGCAATTTAATGTAATTTTATATGACTTTGTTAGTCCAAATAAGGAAAACAACAACTTAAAAATGTAAGCACTGACTTTTCTATTAAGCTATAAATTATTGACACATTAAAGAAGGCTGTAGAACAGGGATTTGTAATAAGCAGACCTCCAGCTGTTGCAGAACTGCAAGTCCCACGAGGCAGAGCAAGACTCTGACAGCCACAAGCATGACACCCAGAGGCAGAGGCATGATGGCACTTGTAGTTTTGCAACAGATGGAGGTCCACTAATTGCATATCCTTGCTGTAGAATATTCTTTTTTGTTCTTGTTGGGGCTGTTTTTGTCTTGTGTTACTATTTTGTAATCTGTTGGATTAACAACTTTATTTGTGCATTTTTTTTACTGATATCAATATCCTCTTTCAGGCAGTTAATTAATATGATTTTATTAATGAAAAGTGATCAATTTGAAGTGTATGTCAAGCCAAATACTATTTTTCTAATTTTGGATAAAGTGTAGAAAGATTAGAGCTGTTGTTTTTCTGCTATTTAAGATTCTATTATCCTATATCCTATCCTATTATCCTATATCTGAGGTGCTCTGTAGACAGGGCCAGAGCCGCCTCTATTTTTTGAGAAGACTGAGGTATTTTAACATCTGTCAGACGATGATGAAGATGTTTTATGAGTCTGTGGTGGCCAGCACTCTCCTGTATGCAGTGGCTTGCTGGGGAAGCAGGCTTAGGGTGTCCGACACAAACAGACTCATCAGACTGATTTGAAAGGTCAATAATGTTGGATTGGAGCTGGAGCCTTTAAAAACAGTGTTGGAGAGGAAAATGTTGTTCAAGGTACGTTCAATCTTGACAACTCCTCCCACCCACTCCACAATACTCTGGTCAGTCTGCGGAGTACCATCAGTGACAGATTGTTACAACCACAATGCATCACAGAGCGACACAGGAAATCATTTTTGCCTGTGGCCATCAAATGATATAATTCTCCTCTGTGAGGGCTGGATGTGAGGATTCAATCTGGTTTATGGTCAGGATTTTTATGTTGTTTTTATAGTATGTTGGTTATTAGGGATGAGCTTCGAGTTCGAGTCGAACTCATGTTCGACTCGAACATTGGCTGTTCGCAAGTTCGCCGAACAGCGAACAATTTGGGGTGTTCGCGGCAAATTCGAATGCCGCGGAACACCCTTTAAAAGTCTATGGGAGAAATCAAAAGTGCTAATTTTAAAGGCTAATATGCAAGTTATTGTCATAAAAAGTGTTTGGGGACCTGGGTCCTGCCCCAGGGGACATGGATCAATGCAAAAAAATTTTTTTTAAAAACTGCCATTTTTTCAGGAGCAGTGATTTTAATAATACTTAAAGTCAAACAATAAAAGTGTAATATCCCTTTAAATTTCGTACCTGGGGGCTGTCTATAGTATGCCTGTAAAGGGGCGCATGTTTCCTGTGTTTAGAACAGTCTGACAGCAAAATTACATTTTGAAGGAAAAAACTTATTTAAAACTACCGTGGCTATTGCATTGCCGACAATACACATAGAAGTTCATTGATAAAAACGGCATGGGAATTCCCCAAAGGGGAACCCCGAACCAAAAAAAAAAAAAAAAAATGACGTAGGAGTCCCCCTAAATTCCATACCAGGCCCTTCAGGTCTGATATGGATATTAAGGGGAACCCCGGCCAAAATTTTAAAAAAAAATGACGTGGGGTTCCCCCTAAACTCCATACCAGACCCTTCAGGTCTGGTATGGATTTTAAGGGGAACCCCACGCCAAAAAACCCCCAAAAAAATGGCGTGGGGTCCCCCCAAAAATCCATACCAGACCCTTATCCGAGCACGCAACCTGGCAGGCCGCAGGAAAAGAGGGGGGGACGAGAGTGCGCCCCCCCCTCCTGAACCATACCAGGCCACATGCCCTCAACATTGGGAGGGTGCTTTGGGGTAGCCCCCCAAAACCCCTTGTCCCCATGTTGATGAGGACAAGGGCCTCATCCCCACAACCGTGGCCGGTGGTTGTGGGGGTCTGCGGGCGGGGGGCTTATCGGAATCCAGAAGCCCCCTTTAACAAGGGGACCCCCAGATCCCGGCCCCCCCTATGTGAAATGGTAAGGGGGTACAAAAGTACCATTACCATTTCACTAAAAAACTGTCAAAAATGTTAAAAATGACAAGAGACAGTTTTTGACAATTCCTTTATTTAAATACTTCTTCTTTCTTCTATCTTCCTTCATCTTCTGGTTCTTCTGGTTCTTCCTCCGGCGTTCTCGTCCAGCATCTCCTCCGCGGCGTCTTCTATCTTCTTCTCCTCGGGCCGCTCCGCACCCATGGCATGGGGGGAGGCTCCCGCTCTTCTCTTCATCTTCTTCATCTTCTTCTCTTCTTCTCTTCTTCTTTTCTTCTCTTCTTCTCTTCTTCTCTTCTTCATTTTCTTCTCCGGGCCGCTCCGCACCCATGCTGGCATGGAGGGAGGCTCCCGCTGTGTGACGGCGCTCCTCGTCTGACCCCGCCCCCTCTGACGCACGGTGACTTGACGGGACTTCCCTGTGACGTCACGGGGAATGCCACAGGGAAGTCCCGTCCTGTCCTGTCCTGTGCGTTATTTAAGAACTGTCAGACGAGGAGCGCCATCACACAGCGGGAGCCTCCCTCCATGCCAGCATGGGTGCGGAGCGGCCCGGAGAAGAAAATGAAGAAGAGAAGAAGAGAAGAAGAGAAGAAGAGAAGAAAAGAAGAAGAGAAGAAGATGAAGAAGATGAAGAGAAGAGCGGGAGCCTCCCCCCATGCCATGGGTGCGGAGCGGCCCGAGGAGAAGAAGATAGAAGACGCCGCGGAGGAGATGCTGGACGAGAACGCCGGAGGAAGAACCAGAAGAGCCAGAAGAACCAGAAGAACCAGAAGATGAAGGAAGATAGAAGAAAGAAGAAGTATTTAAATAAAGGAATTGTCAAAAACTGTCTCTTGTCATTTTTAACATTTTTGACAGTTTTTTAGTGAAATTTAGTGAAATGGTAGGGGTACTTTTGTACCCCCTTACCATTTCACACAGGGGGGGGGCCGGGATCTGGGGGTCCCCTTATTAAAGGGGGCTTCCAGATTCCGATAAGCCCCCCGCCCGCAGACCCCCACAACCACCGGCCAGGGTTGTGGGGATGAGGCCCTTGTCCTCATCAACATGGGGACAAGGTGTTTTGGGGGGCTACCCCAAAGCACCCTCCCAATGTTGAGGGCATGTGGCCTGGTACGGTTCAGGAGGGGGGGGGGCGCACTCTCGTCCCCCCCTCTTTTCCTGCGGCCTGCCAGGTTGCATGCTCGGATAAGGGTCTGGTATGGATTTTTGGGGGGACCCCACGCCGTTTTTTGTTTTAATTTTGGCCGGGGTTCCCCTTAATATCCATACCAGACCTGAAGGACCTGGTATGGAATTTAGGGGGACTCCCACGTCATTTTTTTTTTTAATTTTGGTTCGGGGTTCCCCTTTGGGGAATTCCCATGCCGTTTTTATCAATGAACTTCTATGTGTATTGTCGGGAATGCAATAGCCGCGGGTTTTTTCCTTCAAAATGTCATTTTGCTGTCAGACTGTTCTAAACACAGGAAACATGCGCCCCTTTACAGGCATACTATAGACACCCCCCAGGTACGAAATTTAAAGGGATATTACACTTTTATTGATTGACTTTAAGCATTATTAAAATCACTGCTCCTGAAAAAACGGCCGTTTTTAAAAACATTTTTTGCATTGATCCATGTCCCCTGGGGCAGGACCCAGGTCCCCAAACACTTTTTATGACAATAACTTGCATATTAGCCTTTAAAATTAGCACTTTTGATTATTCATGTTCGTGTCCCATAGACGTTAACGGTGTTCGCGTGTTCGAACGAACTTTTTTCCTGTTCGCATGTTCTGGTGTGAACCGAACAGGGGAGTGTTCGGCTCATCCCTATTGGTTATATGTTCACTTTTATTTTGGTTAATGCTAGAGAAAATGGTGTACTATTTTCATTTTGGTAATTATATTTTTTGTTATTTTTCAATCTGTGTTATTTATTCTATGTTGTAATTTAATGGTATGGATGGTTTATTAGAGTATAGTTAATTTAGTTTTATTTGTTATTAATTGCTGTTATTGGTAATTGTATTGTGTCATTGTGTTTTGTTCCATTTATTATTGTGATCTTGTGTTGTCTTTGTTGAATGTAACTGTATTATAATAATTTCCATTTGAGATTAATAAAGTATTCTGAATCTGAATTAGAGAGATTAAAGTGATAATAAAGTCTTGTTTTTTAATAGTATATGTTAAACTTAACTGCTCTGTGCAGAGGTTTTGCACAGAGCAGCCAAGATCCTCCTCCTCTCAGGTTCCTCCCCAGCACTCCTGGCCCCTCCCTCCTGCCAAGTGCCCCTACAGCAAGCAGCTTTCTATGGGGGCACCTGAGTTTAACCCCTGCTCTGTGTGTTCATTCAGACATGGAGCCGCAGCTCGGCCTAACCCCCACTCTCTCCTCATTGGCTCACTGTCTTTAATTGACAGCAGCGGGAGCCACTGGCGCCCGCTGTGTGTCTCAGCCAATCAGGACGGAGAGTCCCAGACAGCTAAGTCTCTCATGCAACATCGCTGGATCCAGATGGGGCCCATGTAAGTATTACAAGGGCGAGGGGGGCTGCTGCGCACAGAAAGTTTTTCTATCTTAATGCATTGAATGCATTAGGATAAAAAAACCTTCTGCATTTAGAACCACTTTAAAATAGAACTAAAGGCAAAACTGTATTCTTCATTTTGGATAGAGTAAAGGAGAATTATAACCCCTGTAAGGTTTATTTTTGCCATTTGGGCCCCATTGGGAAGATTTTTCTTCACTTTTTGTTCTTGTCACTGTTCCTGTTCTTGCTGTTTTACTGTAATGGTAACAAATAAAGGACAAACAGAGAGGGCGAATCCCCCTTATGAGGGCATAGGCAGCAAAAAAAACTGACAGAGGACTAATCCCTCTTCACTCCATATAAAAAAAAAAGATTTGCCTTTAGTTATACTTTAACCATAACTTCCAGACCTAATGACACTGGTTTCACCATAAGGGAAGTGAGTGGTAATCTGCAGGGTTACAAACAAAATAAAAATCTGACAGAGGATCTAGCCTTCCCTTAGTCTGCTTTTTTAGATTTAAGTTAAACTTTTATTTTCCATTATGGCTTTATTAGATAAATATAGGCATAGTACTTTAAACACTAGTATTGTGTGAGAAGTGTGAGAAGAGAGCACCCCTGGGGTGTCCATTAGTACCTCTATCAGAGATCAGGCGCTGGTCCAGATCACACTGATATACATTTGAGAAAAGAACATGTGTGGACAACCACGATCCAATGCAAACTACAATTATTTATAAATGGTCATAAAAACAAGGTGAAGTGGTGGAACATAGTCAGCTAGCAGGTTTTGGGCTTGCTAGAGCAACCCTGTCAATGTTAAAGCATAACTAGACATATGATGTTAACTCTTTCCCAAAACAGATACATTCAAGGCATGTCATGAATAATTACTTTCAGAGTTGCTTATGCTCTCAACCCAACTGTCCAGCCATCAAATGTCTGCTGTCATAACGGAACATGTGTGCAATACCATGGCAATGCCAGATCAAACAGGGGCTATGATGGCAGCTTCCTTGGATGTACGGAATAGGAGGGTTTAGTTCTGCCTTAACCCTTGGTTCATGCGTTTTGCAGGAATGCACTACAGTCCATTTAACATGGTTTCCTATGGGACACATTCATATCTATGCATTATCAGCAACTGCCTTTTTTGGAAAGGGATAGGGACTTATTTTCTGCAGAAGATTGCATTTTTGGTGCAGTAGACTTCAACGGATCTGCACCAAAAATGCAAGTGTTGCGTTTTTGATGCATTTTTGATGAGGGTTTTTTTTAGCCAATAAGAAAATATGACTGTTTAGGGTTAGGGTTAGCATAAAATGTTGCGGTTCGGGGTTAGGGTTAGCATAAAATGTTGCAGTTAGGGGTTAGGGTTAGCATTATATTTTAGGCTTAGCATTCTAACCCTGACATTTAATGCTAACCTAACCTTTAACCCTAACCTTTAACACTAACCCTAACCCTTAACACTAACCTTAACATTTAATGTCAACCCAAAACTGTCATACTTTTCTATTGGACAAAAAAACCCACAAAAGGCATAAAACTGGGGGGCGTGGCTTGCCTGGAGAGAAGATGGCTGCTTGATCCACTAGCTCTCTCCCACCTCAGCCCACTTTGAGCCTCGAACGGGGTCTATTACGCCCAAAACATCTCTCAACGATGGGAACATCATCCCGTGAATCTTCTCAGAGCAGATCCCGATCCCCGAGAGGAACTGGCAGCAATACAGGCCACACGATCCCGGTGATCTTCCGGACGCAACGGACAGTAATGGCGTCCTCTCCTCCCGCCTCAAACGCCTCTCTATCTCACTCGGAGATCACCCTCACTCCCACGGATGCCGACAATGCTCCGCAACCCCAACAGCTGCCGTCGCACCGCCAGCCCAGCCTACAGGACTTACAAACAGTGGCGGCCGACATCAAGGATACCCTATTCTCGGCCATCACGGACCTGTGCCATGAACTACAGGCCATCACAGGCCGCATACAAAGGGTGGAAGACGACGCTGTGAGGCAAACCTATACAGTGAGGAAAATCCAGCAGAAAGTCGATTGCCACACACTGCAGCTAAGGGACCTTCAAAGACATGTCGAAGACCTCGACAATCGCGGCCGCAGACATAACCTAAGGATACGGGTATACCAGAATCAGTGGAACATGACAGAATCTCTGCGGTTGTGACAGGCCTTTTCAACCACCTTCTAGACCGCCCAGAACACAATCACATCGATATGGAACGCATCCATAGAGCCCTCCGCCCTAGAGGGAGAGATTCGGCCCCCCCGAGGGACATTATCTGACACATTAATGACTTCTCCATCAAAGAAGAAATCCTGCAAAAAGCCAGCGAAATAGTGGAATACAATGGACAATCCGTCCACATTTACCAAGATCTCTTTACTATAACGCTGCACCATCGTAAAGACTAGGGATGAGCCGAACACCCCCCTGTTCGGTTCGCACCAGAACATGCGAACAGGAAAAAAATTCGTTCGAACACGCGAACGCCGTTAAAGTCTATGGGACACGAACATGAATAATCAAAAGTGCTAATTTTAAAGGCTAATATGCAAGTTATTGTCATAAAAAGTGTTTGGGGACCCGGGTCCTCCCCCAGGGGACATGAATCAATGCAAAAAAAAGTTTTAAAAATGGCCGTTTTTTCAGGAGCAGTGATTTTAATAATGCTTAAAGTCAAACAATAAAAGTGTAATATCCCTTTAAATTTCATACCTGGGGGGTGTCTATAGTATGCCTGTAAAGGGGCGCATGTTTCCCGTGTTTAGAACAGTCTGACAGCAAAGTGACATTTTGAAGGAAAAAACAAATTTAAAACTACCGCGGCTATTGCATTGCCGACAATACACATAGAAGTTCATTGATAAAAACGGCATGGGAATTCCCCACAGGGGAACCCCGAACCAAAATTAAAAAAAAAAAAATGATGTGGGAGTCCCCCTAAATTCCATACAAGGCCCTTCAGGTCTGGTATGGATATTAAGGGGAACCCCAGCCAAAATTTAAAAAAAAAATTGACGTGGGGTTCCCCCTAAATTCCATACCAGACCCTTCAGGTCTGGTATGGATTTTAAGGGGAACCCCGCGCCAAAAAAAAAAAAAAACGGCGTGGGGTCCCCCTAAAAATCCATACCAGACCCTTATCCGAGCACGCAACCTGGCAGGCCGCAGGAAAAGAGGGGGGGATGAGAGTGCGGCCCCCCCCCCTCCTGAACCGTACCAGGCCACATGCCCTCAACATTGGGAGGGTGCTTTGGGGTAGCCCCCCAAAACACCTTGTCCCCATGTTGATGAAGACAAGGGCCTCATCCCCACAACCCTGGCCGGTGGTTGTGGGGGTCTGCGGGCGGGGGGCTTATCGGAATCTGGAAGCCCCCTTTAACAAGGGGACCCCCAGATCCTGGCCCCCCCCTGTGTGAAATGGTAAGGGGGTACTTACCCCTACCATTTCACTAAAAAACTGTCAAAAATGTTAAAAATGACAAGAGACAGTTTTTGACAATTCCTTTATTTAAATGCTTCTTCTTTCTTCTTTCTTCCTTCATCTTCTTCTTCTTCTGGTTCTTCTGGCTCTTCTGGTTCTTCCTCCGGCGTTCTCGTCCAGCATCTTCTCCGCGGCGTCTTCTATCTTCTTCTCCTCGGGCCGCTCCGCACCCATGGCATGAGGGGGGAGGCTCCCGCTCTTCTCTTCATCTTCTTCTCTTCTTCATCTTCTTCTTCATCTTCTTCTTCTTCTTCCTTCTTCTCTTCTTCTCTTCTTCCTGTCTTCTCCGGGCCGCTCCGCAGCCATGCTGTGGCATGGAGGGAGGCTCCCGCTGTGTGACGGTGTCTCTTCGTCTGACGGTTCTTAAATAACGGGGGGCGGGGCCACCCGGTGACCCCACCCCCCTCTGACGCACGGTGACATGACGGGACTTCCCTGTGGCATTCCCCGTGACGTCACAGGGAAGTCCCTCAAGTCACCGTGCGTCATAGGGGGGCGGGGTCACCGGATGGCCCCGCCCCCCGTTATTTAAGAACCGTCAGACGAAGAGATGCCGTCACACAGCGGGAGCCTCCCTCCATGCCACAGCATGGCTGCGGAGCGGCCCGGAGAAGACAGGAAGAAGAGAAGAAGGAAGAAGAAGAAGAAGAAGAAGATGAAGAAGAAGATGAAGAAGAGAAGAAGATGAAGAGAAGAGCGGGAGCCTCCCCCCTCATGCCATGGGTGCGGAGCGGCCCGAGGAGAAGAAGATAGAAGACGCCGCGGAGAAGATGCTGGACGAGAACGCCGGAGGAAGAACCAGAAGAGCCAGAAGAACCAGAAGAAGAAGAAGATGAAGGAAGAAAGAAGAAGCATTTAAATAAAGGAATTGTCAAAAACTGTCTCTTGTCATTTTTAACATTTTAGACAGTTTTTTAGTGAAATGGTAGGGGTAAGTACCCCCTTACCATTTCACACAGGGGGGGGCCGGGATCTGGGGGTCCCCTTGTTAAAGGGGGCTTCCAGATTCCGATAAGCCCCCCGCCCGCAGACCCCCACAACCACCGGCCACGGTTGTGAGGATGAGGCCCTTGTCCTCATCAACATGGGGACAAGGTGTTTTGGGGGGCTACCCCAAAGCACCCTCCCAATGTTGAGGGCATGTGGCCTGGTACGGTTCAGGAGGGGGGGGGCGCACTCTCGTCCCCCCCTCTTTTCCTGCGGCCTGCCAGGTTGCGTGCTCGGATAAGGGTCTGGTATGGATTTTTAGGGGGACCCCACGCCATTTTTTTTTTTTTTTGGCGCGGGGTTCCCCTTAAAATCCATACCAGACCTGAAGGGTCTGGTATGGAATTTAGGGGGAACCCCACGTCAATTTTTTTTTTAAATTTTGGCTGGGGTTCCCCTTAATATCCATACCAGACCTGAAGGGCCTTGTATGGAATTTAGGGGGACCCCCACATCATTTTTTTTTTTTTATTTTGGTTCGGGGTTCCCCTGTGGGGAATTCCCATGCCGTTTTTATCAATGAACTTCTATGTGTATTGTCGGCAATGCAATAGCCGCGGGTAGTTTTAAATGAGTTTTTTCCTTCCAAATGTCATTTTGCTGTCAGACTGTTCTAAACACAGGAAACATGCGCCCCTTTACAGGCATACTATAGACACCCCCCAGGTACGAAATTTAAAGGGATATTACACTTTTATTGTTTGACTTTAAGCATTAATAAAATCACTGCTCCTGAAAAAACGTCCGTTTTTAAAACTTTTTTTTGCATTGATCCATGTCCCCTGGGGCAGGACCCGGGTCCCCAAACACTTTTTATGACAATAACTTGCATATAAGCCTTTAAAATTAGCACTTTTGATTTCTCCCATAGACTTTTAAAGGGTGTTCCGCGGCATTCGAATTTGCCGCGAACACCCCAAATTGTTCGCTGTTCGGCGAACTTGCGAACAGCCAATGTTCGAGTAGAACATGAGTTCGACTCGAACTCGAAGCTCATCCCTAGTAAAGACCTACGCCCTCTGCTGGACATCCTGAAAACAAAGGGAATTAGATATCGCTGGAAGTTTCCCTTCGGCTTATCAGCTACATACCAAAGCCGCTCTGCCCTCCTCAGAGTGCCGGAAGATTTGGATGACTTCTGTCGTGCGCTGGACATCCCGTACACTCCGGTCCTGAACTGGTACTCTGAATTTAACATACAACAACCAAACCGCCCCCCACATGGAGAGGAACCCATGGATGCCCACAACACCAGCTTCCGCAGACGACGCTCTCCTTCCAACACTAGAACCGGCTCCGCTCCTGGCTCACACTACCCACCAACCAGCCCTATGATGGCACCCCTACCTCGCAGGGCTCGCAGAGATCGCTGAAGACCCCAAAAGGTAGTGCCTATATGAATATGCCATTCCTTACCCCCCACGATTACCCTACCGATGCCTGACATACCACATGAAAGATATAGTCTGCCGAAGATTACTACAGAGACACACTGCAATGAGTCATGGACAACTCACCTTAACCACTGGAACCCTCGACTGCTGATCCTTGCCACGTCCGCAACCCTCTTCACCTACAGACGTATATGACCCTTCCTCAACATCATCTACCCCACCCGCCATGACCAAGCTACCTCGGATTCTGTTCCTGATCATCTAATCCCCCTCAGAATACTCCACGGAGATGCTACACTTCCACAGCAAGATACCTAAGAACACAGACCAGCCGCATCGCACCCACACGCTCCACTTCATCGGACCACCGAAAGACATGATGAGGACAGATTTTACCTCCAGAAGCTGCCAGATACCTCTTTAGACTGCCCTTCTTCCAGCAACCAACCCCAGTTTATATAGATACTATTTGTTATGCTTGCACAATCTGTTCCAATCTATAAAATAACTTACCTCCCGATAAGGGAAGACATGTTGGCCTTAGGCCTGATTTACAACACAAAGTTTACTATTCTTGTTACGTTCTAATGCAAAGTTTTATACTGCTTAACTCCCATGGCTTACAGCACACTCCTCACTCAGTTCTATCACAGGGTGACAGAAGAAAGGGCTATAGATGCCTTACAAACACATCTCCACCCCCCACCCAACATAACCCTCTGCGAACAGCCTGAGCTTGTTTCACAATACAGAAACGTTGCTCTTGCAATAACCCACCCCACAACACCCTGCCCACACAAACGAGGACGATGCCACAAGTATTCTACCTCACCCCCGAGATGCTTACTGCATTTCGCTCTCCGCCAACAATGCACCCACTCGCACTGCAATCCTAACATCACCCCCCACCACCCATTCCTACAGACACCCCTTGTGTAAGTATGCTCAACAGTTAGCATACATTCCTATCTCCTGTCTGCTCACCTTGATACACCCGCACAATGAGCTAACCATGATAGACAGATAAAAATCCTATCATGATCATATTATGATCACAGCACTTTACCCCAAACGGGTCACCAAATGTGGAAACATACCCGCCTCTCTTCACCCCACACCATGCTCACATCAAGAAGGCATACACTACCCTCACGATACAGGCCCAGGCTCCCCATGAGGTTCTCTCACACTATACACCTCCCCCGTACCCAACCCGGGACTACAGTAAAAGGAATCGTGGCTGCTCCTACGGTTGAACATTTCTCAGTTATATGATTGTTGTTGGATTATACTTTGCAAAGTTCACTGTTTCTGTCTCAGATATGCCGTGAGCAACACAACATCTCTGACACTGTGTATTAAATACGTATTGGTTCAGTAAACCGCATTTTATCATTGGTACAATGTCCATACATGACAGCAATAATCTCTTCATACTAGATAGCAACCCATGCCTACCAACGAACACCTCCCTACCACCCCTAACCCTGACCTCCATGCGCCAAACCCCAGTGTTCTCCTTTGGTGGGGTAATTAACCACACAAAACACTCGCCCCAACGTAAACTTCTATCTAACCTCTCACAGACTCTCCACCGTTCTTTGCTCACAGCGCCATACACTTTGCGGTTCCCAAAATACACTGCCAACTCCCCAACTCACCCCTTGCATATTAAGGCTGCAGGTGGGACAGACCTTTCGGATCCCCACCGTACTTGTACTTTTCTATCCCCCAATTTCTCGACAGACAAGCCAACCCCCACACAGTGGTGTTTATATTCTACCCAATTCTCACAACCACAATCCTATCACACCCACTGAATTTTACTGGCTAATATAATTTTTGGGGCTTAGAACACCGGTTCGGTGATCTAATCGCCACACTTTGCCAGTATCGTCTACCCCTCCTCCTTGTAACTTCCCCTTTACCCCACTACCCTTTCCTAAACCCCCCCCCTCCAGGGTTCTCCTCCCCCCTACCACTACCCCAACCCAGTCTTACACCCCTTAACAAGACACTCTCAAATCACCTAAATATGGTGCCGACCACGAAAAACGCTAACACTCCCAGTCTTAAAATAGTCTCCCTCAATGTAAAGGGGCTCAACACCCCAGAAAAACGCTCCAAACTTCTCCTTACCATGCACAGACTCCAAGCGAACATAGTGCTTCTACAGGAAACACATTTCCACTCAGACTGTACCCCTAAATTATCCAATACCCATTACCCGACTGCAATACACGCAACCAACCCTCTCCACAAAACTAAAGGAGTATTGATCCTTCTCGCTAAAAATTGCCCTCTGAACATCACTGACTCTCTCATAGATCCAGAAGGTAGATACCTATTCGTGAAAGGTTCAATCCTAAACAAAACTGCAACACTAGCGAACGTCTACGCCCCAAACACACACCAAGTCCCATTTTTTAGATCCACCACTACAGCCCTCACGAATTTCCAGGAAGGTACCCTCATACTGGGAGGTGACTTTAATTTCCCCCTGAACCCCATCCAAGACACATCCACTCACTCGTCGACACTTCCATACAAAGCTCTCAAAGAAATCAAATCTTTACTCCAGAGACTGCTACTCCATGACACCTGGCGTACACTAAACCCCTACACTAAGGACTATACCTTTTACTCTACACCACACAACCGCTACTCTAGGATAGACTATCTTTTCCTAACGCAAAACGATCTGCCCCTACTCTATCGAACTTCCATCGAACCCATGACTATATCTGATCATAATCCAATTTCCATGACTTTACAACTTCCTGACTCCACTCCTCGCTCTCGGACCTAGAGACTAGACTCTTCACTACTCTCCGACCCCACCGTTTCAGCTGAAATAAAATCCACACTACAAAACTTTTTCCAAGAAAATAACCCAGAAGACACCTCACATCTTAATAATTGGGAAGCGCATAAAAGTGTAATTAGGGGCGCCTTCCTCGCAGCAGCGGCTAAACGTAATAAAGAAAGAAGGAAACAACACTCTTATTTGACAAGATCCGCAAACTGGAAGGACTACACAAACACTCCCAAGCACTTACAACCCTTAATGACCTAATACAGGCAAGAAAAGACTTACTAAACCTGCTAGATACACAGATACAACGTAAATACATACTCTCAAAAAAAAAATTCTATGAATTTGGCAATAAGGCCAGCAAAATGTTAGCGAGAGCCCTACAAATCTCGCGATCCAAACAGACAATACACCATATCACTGATCCCTCAGGACGCAAAATTACCAAATCCCCAGACATCGCTCGCCAATTCGTACAATACTACAGCAAATTATACAACCTAACCTCCCCCTCCCCCACCACTGACAACACTACATGCCTCCAAATGATATCTGAATTTCTAAAACGATACAGCCCAAATCCCATATCAGACTCCATAGCCCAAGACTTGAACACCCCTCTCATGCATGCCGAAGTCACCGATGCCCTAAAACAAATGAAAGCAGGTAAAAGCCCGGGACTTGACGGCCTTACAGCCAGTTACTACAAAACCCACGCAGAACTACTTACGCCCCACTTCTTAAAAGCCTACAACTCCTTTGCCCAACCAATCCACCCTCCATGAGACCTTCTCACAGCTCACATAGCAGTAATCCCCAAACCCGATAAAGACCTATCCCTAGTCACCAACTACAGACCTATATCACTGCTTAATGTGGACCTTAAATGGTATGCTAAAACTCTAGCCAACAGACTCCTGCCATTGATCCCCCAACTTATTGATCTTGATCAGGTGGCCTTTGTCCCCGGTAGGGAAGCGAGAGACAATACTCTCAAAGCGATCAATATACACCATTGGCTCACGTATACCAAAAACAAGGGCTTCATGCTCTCGCTCGACGCGGAGAAGGCATTCGACAGAGTGGCATGGGACTACATGAGGGAGACCCTCAAAGCCACAGGCCTTCCCCAAATAATGCTGAACTACATATCAGCTCTCTACTCACACAAAAGTCCTGGTTAACGGCCACCTGTCGGATGCCTTCTCCGTGTCGAACGGCACAAGACAAGGTTGCCCACTATCCCCTTTAATCTTTATCCTTACCCTGGAACCCTTCCTCAAATGAATCAATACTAACCCCGACATTAAGGGGATTCAAATAAATCATCACACATATAAATTAGCTGCATTTGCAGACGACATCCTCCTCTTTCTTACGGACCCACTTACAACTATCCCAAACCTGCTTAAAGACTTCCAAACCTTCCACACCCTTTCCAATCTTCAAATTAATTTCTCAAAATCTACCGCTCTCAACATCACCCTACCCTCAGAACTATGTCAACATTGTAAACATAACTTCCCATTCACTTGGAATAGACATTCAATCCCATATTTAGGCATTCAAATACCAACCTCCCTATCGAACCTTTACGCTCTAAACCACCTCCCTCTCCTCCAAAAAATACAAATAGACCTAACTAAATGGGCATCGGGACACTTCTCTTGGTTCGGTAGAGCCGCAATTATCAAAATGAATATCCTACCTAGAATTTTATATATCCTACAAACAATCCCAATTAAAATACCACCCTCATTCTTCTCCATATACCGAAAAGCTTGCACAACATTCATCTGGGGAAAAACACGACCACGACTTAGCTTCAAGAGATTGACGAACCCCAAATCCTTAGGAGGTATAGGGCTACCCGACATACGCAAATACCAACTAGCCTGTCACTTGGCAAGGATCATTGATTGGAATTTTAACACCAAACATAAAGCCTGGATTCAAATAGAACAATCACTCTCACGTATACCCATCCACCACACCCTGTGGATCGATCCATCCTTCCTGCCACCTGCCTACTCTCAACACCCAATGGTCAACACTACACTACTATCGTTTCGCACCACATGTACTAAATATAATATCTCCTCAATAAAAGGCCCAATGACACCTCTACGTCTAAACCCAGAATTCACACCCGGAATGCATACCTCCTTCTTAGCAGACATTTGGCCCCATCACACAATCAGAGCAAATTAATTTTTTGAGAGAGATAGTCTCCTATCCCAAACTAACCTAGCTTCAAAACTGCGTATAGGCAACTTCCCATTCTGGACATATGTGCAATTACGAAACTTCTTCAATAGACCTTCTCCTGCACCGAATTGGTCCCGACCCACAACACCATTTGAAACCCTCTGCTTAAACGAAGGCACGCCCACCCACCTAATCTCTCAAACCTACAATTTTATTTAACGACCGTACCCATACAAAACACTGGACCAACCTCCAATGGGAACGAGACCTCTCCATCCAGCTGAACGACCAAGACTGGGCTAACATATACACTATGATCCATAAGGGTTCGATGAACGTGCAAGTCCAAGAAAACCCATACAAAATATTCTCTAGGTGGTATAGAACCCCACAGCTACTACACCAATTCAACCAAACAATCCCTTCAACATGCTGGAGGTGTAACGCAGACACAGGTTCTATGCTACACATCTGGTGGTCTTGCACTAAACTCCAACCTTTCTGGGTGAAAGTCCACGAACTGATCACGCAAATTACCACATATTCCCTAGACTTTGAACCTCAAATGTTCCTTCTACATCACCCTAAGACACGAATACCGACATACCTCCACTCTTTAGCCATGCACTTAGTGAATGCTGCAAAAATGTGTATTCCCCTTAAATGGCGATCCACGGAACCACCCACCATAAAAGACTGGTTTCACCGCATTCAACAGACAAAAGTCATGGAAGACCTCATCCACCAATCCAAAGACTCACAGAATAAGTTTACAAAAACATGGACATGTTGGATACATTTCACCACTACGAACGAATACAAATTAATAATGACCTAACTGACCGTCCCAGACAGCTGCAAACTCTACAGTTTTCTCCCATTACCGATACCCTGATACTGACACATACAGTTCCCCTCACCCCCCCCTTTTCACTGTTTACTGCGAACGCCCTCTCCGCCACAACAAGAAGCACTAGATAACTACTCCTTCCTGGAAAGCCACTAACCCAGTGTCACTCCACAGGCTCACCATCCCACCTCTTCCGCAAACACTTACCACCCCCTCCCCTCCTATGTTGTTTCTACTTTATTTTACTTTTTTCCTCTTTTAATCTTTTTTACTCTAAACACCCGCAAACACATTAGCAAACAAGACACATTAGGCTTGGTAACTACGGAGCTTAACCTGAGCCACACACCCACAATAACTCATACAGACCCCCACCTCTCTCTACCCTATAGTATAAATACAATATCTTAGTCATGCATGATACCCCAAATGTTCGCTACAATGTATGATACATGCCATACCTATCCCCTGCGCCTTGCCTTAAGAATGCCAATAGGAATGTATTGTTTTACCACGTAACTGTTGTGGCTGCGCCCGCACTCTCGCATCTTTATGTGACATTATTCATTTCTTTATGTACCTGTCAACTTTTTCTGAAAAATTCAATAAAAACCTGTTAAAAAAAAAAAAAGGCATAAAACGAAACTAAATGATTTGTCTCAACCCTCTAACTGCCACGTTTGCTAGAAAGCCTGATCTATTAAAGAAAGTTGAAAAATAATAGATTTACTGACCAGATCAATTGGTGAACATAAAGGAAGAAAATTCTAATGAAAGAATGAAAATGCAGCCACCACATCTAAGAAATGGTGAGCTGCAATATAATACATTTTTTTTTGGATTTGATACTGTGTTAAGATTGCTTTTTATGGAGATTCAATGAGAGAGACCCTGAAGGAAAACTGCTTCTTCTGTGATCTCTTAGAAACCCATAATGTTCTCAGATATAAAACATAAGTATACAAACCATATAAACATAAACATAGCTAAAATAGAGTTGACCATTTATATACTGTATATATCAAATACGGTATCCACTTTATTTAATGTAAATATTTATTTGATCTAATAGGATACATGAAAGAAAAGGTTTTCTTCCTTTTTTTAACTAAAGGTACAGCATATTGTTGTGAGGTTTACATGCTTCAAGATGAATTAACATAAGGTCCTTAACATAAGAGATTCATATTTAAATGTATATGAGTTCAATGTATAGATGAAAACAAAATATATACCTAAACTATTAACATTTTCTACTGCGCTCAGCCCTTGTTTAGGAGGTTTATTATAAATAACTTTGACTGATGTTTTCATCTAATGTAATCTAATTTCTGTTGTGCAGGTTGAGGTGTGAAACTCTTCTTTGAAGACAGATGGTAACAAGTATATCAAATGAAAAGACTTAGAAACAAATCACATTTTTTTCCAAAAATAACCTGTAAGTTGTCTCCCTTTTTAATCAACATTTTTCCTAAAGAATACATTTCCCTATTTAAATGTATGTATGGCAGATTATTAAATGTGCTTACTGTGATTTGTGTGCTCCATTCCCTATATCATTTGTGTTATATATATATATATAATTTTTTTTTTTTTTTAAGCAAGATATCATAATTTGAAAAGGTTTATGATCAGAAAGACCACAAGGTATTAGGGCACCACATAAAGACATTGTGGGTTTTCACCTTTGTGTACAGACATCAGCCTTGCCTATGGGAAGTAAGCAGGGGTTAGGGTATAAGTTAGTATATTTTTCTTGTAATGTGTGATTTCTCTTATTGTTTACCTTTACATTTCCATATAGAAAGATTTGGGGGGGGGGGGGCAGGGCAAATGTTGAGCCGATCTTGTATTTTAAGTCAAGTGGTACACTTTACACAAAATTTTTTTTTCCATATTTCTTATGTGTTATTCAGTGCATAACAAGTAAAAAATAAGGCTTCAATGTAGCTACAAATAAGAAGATACAACAAAATGGATGGATTTTTCCCACAATTTGGCACCAAGAAATTTTTTTCCTCTTTCTTTTGCTTACACCTGACTGAATGATAGAGGTCTGCAGAGCCTCACCTTTTTTACTAAGGTGGGGGGAAATTCCCCTGTGAAGTATAACTTTCCTTGCAAAGCAAACAGGTAATTTGCCCTTAGTAAATCAAATTCTGTATCTGTATCTGTATCTCTCATTGGCAAAGTGATAGTTTTAATATACTTGTATGTGTGAAATATAGTGCTTTGCTAGGACAGAGTCATATTTCCACTAGATCACCATGTCTGAAAACAATTAATTACTACTAAAACAAAACTCAGTTCAAGACACAGGTTTGGAAAATCCACAATTCAGTAAAGATCTGTAACTGTCTACACTGGACTGATTTTTAAAAAGTTTACTGTGAGAATAAGTCAGCCTGTAAAGCATTTGCTGGAGTATTCACTAGACAAGCATACAAGAAAAATGCCTTCAGTCAGGACTAAGCACATTTTGTTAATGCACAGCAATTCTGTGTAACTGAAATGTGAAGTTACCAGGAAAACCTTGTGCTAAGTTACTGCAATTCATAGAGTGCTGGCAGCTGTCTGAAGGTTTGTTCCTCCCAAAATGTAAAATTAGACTGCAAAAAAAAAAATACAACACCTTCCTGCTTGCTGCTTTTGTTTTCTTTTCAGCTATTAAGCACTAGTCCACCCACTGCTTTTTTCAGTATTTTGGTAAAAGTATCAGTGCCCCCAAACCTGGTTTGACAGCAATTTGCCCAACTTCCACTGAGATTACAATGCACTCCATAAACTGCCAAAGTAGTCCCCCTTACCCTTAAGCAGTCCATGTGTGCCATTTTGGAAAGTCAACAGGCAGCAACCCCTTCCATACCCCACATACCAACATTCACTGAGTGTGGGGATCCAATGAGGGATGAATCAGGCTTTTATTTAGTTACAGAAGACATTGTAGGTTGTTGGGGCTGCATTCCCACACCTGAGACCTTTAACCGTTTCCCGACTGGCTCACGCAGATATACTGCAGCAGAATGGCTCCCCTAGGCAAAGTCCCGTATGGGTATGTACATTCCTTTAGCAGCCACCAGAGGGGGATCTGATGCGTGTGGCCAGCGGGCTTGATTGCCGCCGGCCATAGGCAATTGCGTGCACGAGCGCCAGTGCGGGGATTTGGTGTGTAGACACACAAATCCCTGTGCTGTCAGGGAAGAGGAGCCTTATTGTTTGTTTTTACTAAGTAGGAAAAACGATATGTCTCCTCTCCTAATCAATCCTATCCCCCACAGTTAGAACACACTGAGGGAACACATAAATAACCCCTTGATCACCCCCTAGTGTTAACCCCTTCCCTGACAGTAACATTTACACAGTAATCAGTGCATTTTTATAGCACTGATCGCTGTATAAATGCCAATGGTCCCAAAAAAGTGCCAAAAGTCTAAAATCTTTCCATCGCAATGTCGCAGTACCGCTAAAAATCGCAGATCACCGCCATTACTAGTAAAAAAAAAAATATATAATAAAAATGCCATAAATCTTTCCCATAGTTTGTAGACACTATAACTTTTGTGCAAACCCATCAATATACACTTATTGTGATTTCTTTTTTACAAAAATATGTAGAAGGATATATATTGGCCTAAACTGATGAAGACATTTTTTTTGTTTTTACATTTTGTGGATATTTATTATAGCAAAAATATTGTTTTTTTTAATCAAAATTGTCACTCTTTTTTTCGTTTATAGCACAGAATAAAAATTGCAAAGATGATCAAATACCACCAAAAGAAAGCTCAATTTGTGGGAAAAAAGAGGACGCAAATTTTATTTGGGTACAGTGTCGAAGGACCGTGCTATTGTAAGTCAAAGCAACGCAGTGCCAAATTGTAAAAAGTGCTCTGGTCAGGAAGGGGGTAAAATCTTTCCGGGCTGAAATGGTTAATAACCATTAAGGAAATACTATACTTACACATTTGTTTTCCAGAAAATGTTTTTATTAATGGCATATTAATGGGATACAGCCCAAAATGACAAAGCATACAGTCAAGAATGTAGACATAAAGCTTACAAAAATAATACAATTGCGTAAATGCCACCAGGTACACACTTAATATCGAAAGATCAAGCAGATACAGAAACCCAAACAACAGTTATAGTAATATTTCATTCCAGCCATCAGTAATGCCTTATAGGTTTTCATCCAATATTAAGTCTTAGTAACCTATCCATGGTCAGATCCGCTGGGGCAAGTCTGGGTACATCTAGCCATGGATCCCATAACTTTTCATATCTTCCTGAGCACCCCCTATGTTGATATATACATTTTTTCAAATGTATTACCGATGGCAGCAATCCATTCCCTGACTGTAGGAGGACTTTCTGACTTCCAATGTAGCATTATTGATTTACAAGCTAGAAACAGTGCCCTACCAATTGCCTCACTAATATACTTATCCCATTCATATTCATCCAGCATCCCCAACAAGTATGGCTTGGGATCTACAGGGAGAACTATACTTCATCATTAGTACAACTACCAATCAGGTATAGCCCATCCTTAGGTACGTTAGAGCATGGAGCACATCTCTGTGATTTAGTTTAAGTGGGTGCAGAACAATGGTGATGGAAAAACCAATTGCTTGTGACACAGTACACACAGTAAGGATAAACTATATCAGGGGCGTCAAACTCAAGTTCATTGTGGGCCACATAAGCATTATGGTTGCCCTCAAAGGGTTAATTGTATCTATAAGACTAAATAAATTTATCCAAGCCCTTTTTTTCTCAGAGAATAGGTACAGGAACTTAACAATGCCCCCACTGCTGAAATGCATTGAACAGTGGGTGTGGTCAACATTGGGAGGACTTAAAGAAGCAATAAGTACCAGGAGTGTGTTATGTGCAGTGTTCAGGGATGCACTATGTATAGAGTGCATAGTTCAGGGGTGCGCTATGTACAGAGTGCAGTTTCAGGAGTGCCCTATACACAGAGTTCAGGGGTGTGCTTTGAACAGGATTGAGGAGTGCACTACATAAGGAGTGCTGGGTTTACGGGTGCGCTATGCACAGTGTGCAGGGTTCAGCTCATTTTACATCTCACTTACACCCCTCCCTGGCTCTCACCACTTTACCATGCTCCCCCATCCTCCACTTGTGCACACATCTCCCTCCAAAACCAAAAAGCCCACCCCCCCTTCAAAAGCTTCCTTATATCTCACCTACCTGGCCAGGCTCTAGTACCTCCTGGCAGTGCTCTGCCTCTCTCTCACTTGCAGGGATCTATGCACCCGGGAACAGATGGGGATCACAGTGCAGCTTACCATGGAATCCCTGATCCCACACTTTACCTGCATCTGCATTTTTCTTGTCCCCGCCATGAGTGCAGGGCAGGCAAGGACCTGTGGAAGCCGCCAAGAGGAAAACTGTCCTTATAAACACAGAAGGCTCCTGTGTTTACAAGTGATGTCGGTGATCGAGAAGCAGAGAGCCACGTTTCTGCAGAACTCACTCTCAGAGCAGTTCAGGATGTAGATGTCATTAACTGTTCTCTTCTGTCTGATTCTTCCAAGTGGCTTGGGTTAGACTGTGCAGTCAGGCTTATTAGAGTATTGTTAAAATAGTGAAAGTTAAGCACTGGCTAGTCAATCACATTATATAAACTCAAATTATTTTTATGGGCGTCCCAAAAATATATTTTTTCCCAAACTAAGAAACGTACATCTTATATAGGAAAAGGACATGTTTATATTTGGATTCAAGACACCAGAGTTCATAAGTTGTACATAACAATATAATTGCTTAAATGTTATTATTAAATGTTTAAAGCATACCCAAACCCGAACACCTAAAATAAAATATACTATTGTACATATACATGCAATGTCAAAAAGTTGAATCAAGTTTTTAATTATATCTCATCACCAACACTTCATTTCCCAGGGTGACAAGAGTTACTATAGTTCACCTGCAGTGTTGTCACCCATTCCACACTCCAAAGTTGGACAAACAGCTATTCTAATGCACCTTTCGCCTTAGTCAATGCATTAAAACTGTGCTGTTCAGCTGCTTAAATATGCACACATCCACAGGAAGTTCTTACAGTGAGTCTACAATACATGTTTTTTTTTTTTGTTAACAAAAACTAAAATGAAATCCTACTTTACTTATAGTGCATTACAATACTAAGTATTCTTTTGTGGGAATTTATTTCTACATTTAATCACAACGGGTTATAAAAATTCTCTCTTTCTTTCTATTGTATATGCCCTTATTAAGAAGCAATCCTACAAGAGCAAAATGTCCTTGAATAACTCGGCGAAGGGAACAAAATCTTACAAAAAAAAAAGAGAGAACAAGAAAAAGAGAAAAAGTTAAAGTACATCTAAAGGCAAAACTTTTTTTTTTATTTTGCATAAAGTAGGGAAGTGTTAGAATTTCTCCCAGGTATTTAATGCAGTGTGTGTACCCCAATAAGGAGATTCTCCCCAATAAGGAGATGTCACCAGTATTAAATGTAGGAAAAAAATCTATTTTGAGTTGCCACCAGAACTGGAATAGAGTAGAAATCATTTAATGTCCCTGTGACCTTTGTATATAAGGGGACTTTGGAGATATTTGTTCTCACTTCCTGCTGTGTTTAAAGTACAGGAAGTGAAGGAAACCCTCTCAAATGGGACACAGTTGACAAAAAACCCTACTGTATTTCAAATGAAAAAAAAAAGGTTTTGGATATAGTTTAATTGGTTACAACGTTTTTTTTTTTTGGTTTGTTTTTTAGAATGGTTTTAGCTCAGAGTAGTGTATGTGTGGAGGTAAAGACTGGGAAAGTCAAGGGATCTATCTGATTGATATCAGGGGGGTGGGGGAGGATTAATATGAACTTGCTGCTCTGCCTTGCATTAGCAAAACACAGGTCCTCTTTACTTTGCTTCCACTATTGTATATTAAACTTCTAAATAGACCTGTAAGTTGCAATGTTATGTCTCTGATTTGCAGAACTGTAATAATAACTATTTTGCAGACTTTTCCCATTACTTAGCTGCTACTTCAACATTGCCACAAAAAAGGTAAGGCAGTACAGATTGTGAAGCTGTTGATGTTAAATGATATTTGATGGCTGAGCATGATTTCACATTTCACTAAAGCTACAACCCAATGCACAACATCATCCGTAAAGGGATTTCCACAATGATGAGGCCAGCAGCGAACACCCAACATTTGACGGCTTTTCCATATGTCTTACATAACTTTAATAGCTGTTCTAGGTGCAGACTGGGTAAACGGAAGGTAGATTGAAGCTGTAATCATCCAGAACGCTATTTGAGGAGGAGAAGGCTGTACCTCAAATGTGCTTGGAATCAAAACACACAATATGTTTCATGGCCAATTCTTATATCATAATAAACTTTCTCATCCGACTCGCAATTTCTCTGCTTCTGCCCTCACACATCTGGTCTGGAAATGGTAGCTGGAGATTGCATTATGCTTCTCTATCTGCTATTACACAAGGTTATCTCTGCATCACTGGCCCTGCCTTGCCTTTAAATGATTTATACCCATGCTATGTGATTGATACCAGCTATTTAACAACGCTCCCGTAGGAGAAGAATTACGTTCAAACTCCTGCACAGGAAAAGACAAAGCAGGAAAAAGTACAATCTGAAGGTATTTCCAATGTGAACATCTCGGCAATAAATAACATTTCCACTGCCAGGGAAATAAAAGGTTTTGCTGATCTGCGGGTATACTTTTAAGCCTAAGCAAGTGAGTCTGGATGCTCTTTTTTTTCATTTAGAGAGAAAAAAAAATATTTAAAAATGCTTCCTTAACTCACAGCTAACATATTACTTTAATATTTTAAGAATCAGTAATCCTTATGTGATTATCAAAGGGTAATTTCTTACAGGTAATGTATTTAAATGCTATTGTAGCACTCTCTACCTAATGTAGGTGCTACAGTGAGATTTTTCTGTAGTGCAGGTAAATTTAGGCAGGCCTAGCTAGCTAGGCCTGTTTTCTTTAATCTGTGGGCTGGGAGTGGCTTAGAGTAGGCTGGTGACTCACAGCTAGTTTCATATTTCGGTTACCTCCCTTCTGCTTCTAGAGGCTTCTAGAAGGAAGGTGAGGAAGAGAGGTAGAGTTGTCTGGGGTGTTCTAAGGAGCCCTGACCAATCCCCAACCTGGACTGGCAGGGGGCAGGCCTCCTTAAATACCTAGAGTCAGCCCAGCTGGGGAAAAGTTTTTTGGGTGAAAGAACTGGAGAATGGGGGATTAGGCTGTCGGGGCCTTTGAGGAAGCCCCCTACTCTGGGGGGTGACCTTGGGCCAGGGGCTCAGAGCTGAACAGGAACCCCACACAACCCAAGTGGTGTCCTGAACAGGAGCAGGAGAGGCCAGCGGGGAATACTGCCGGGCTAGTCTCCAGGAAGGATCTATCAGGTGTTGGTGAGTAGCAGGCACAGTTGGGAGAGCTGGGGGAGGCATGTCGGAGAGGACTGGGAGTGTGCAGTCAGAGATGAATGTAGAGCCAGCGGGAGAGACTGATGTTACTGGCAGTGAAGCCAGGCCGCTGCAGCCAGGAGGGCTGACAGGGTCTGCAAAGGGCTGACTGGGATCAGTAGTCCACCAAAGAGGGCAGCTAGCACCAGTACTTTCTTTTGCTACACTACAGGGGCCCGCGGTCCCTGCCTGTAATAAGGAACTTATTAAGGCCTAGCTGAAACCAGAGTTAGGCCTAACCATGTGCTAGCTGCGCCTGAAGAATTGTGCTGGAGGGAGAAGGAGTAGTCTGCAGCAAGTGTTGTGCAGGAGGAGAATATCTAAATTGTCCCAAACCATGCAAGAATATGTTTCTGGGCATCCCATAAAATCCTTAACCCCATCCAAGTTCTAATCCCTCAATAAAATACAAAAACAAAGCTGATGGACTTGTTCATTGTCTTGGAGTGACTGGAAGTGAATGCCGGACTGGGAAGGGTGACAGGTGTGCCACATCACTTAGCAGCCCCTTTGGGGGTACTGCTACATTTGGGGGCTCATCTGGGATCACCTGTTCATGGGTAACTTGCCAGTCATTGCCCCTAGTAACCGAGGTTGACAGAGTCGGTGAACTCTGCTTTATTCCTCCACCATCGAGGATTGAACTTTGGGAAAGGACTTGTGTACTCTGCTTATTGTTTCAGTGTTGTAACAAGTGCCATTGTCCATAGCAACCAGCAAGGACTGTCGCTATTTATTGTTCTTGCTTACCCAGTTACCTCAACCAGTGCTGGGATGGACACTTGTACCCATCCTGCAATTCAGGAACTGTTCACTATGTGCTGTCACCCGTGGCAACCATGCCGGGTAAACATGCTTATAGATTACAAATACTTCCAGCGTTCTGCTATTACTGGAAGTCTCATCTTGGATTACAAATATGTCCAGCATTCTGCCAATGCTGGACATCTTGGACCATGCAAAATGCTAAAAATCACATATTTTATTATTATCTGAAAATATATTTTTTTACCATAATAAATATTGATGTTATGTACAATATATATTCCCTTTAGGGAGACATCCTGCTTTACATTGAGGACTCTCTTTTCCTCTAAGGATCTTTAAAGTAGAATTGCAATCTCACTTAAAAGTACTCATTAATACTTGTCCCAAGAGGATTTGAAAAAAATACCAATACTCTGTGCTAACTTTACCTAAAGGAAGTGTTGTTTCCACTACTACTGCCTGTAGCCAGTTGGCACTGAGTACATTGTGTGTGGATTTTTCTTGGAACTTAATGAATGGGGTGAAGCTCTGCCAACTTCCATCATCCAATCATGTGCAAACAAAAATGCTGATTGTTGTTTCCTTTGCATGTGATTGAGTATTCTTTACATAATAAAATTTCACCACAGCTCTGGGGAAACTTCACTTGCAAAGTGAATAGAATACTTGCCTTTAGTAAATCAACCCAATTATGTTTGCTGAACATACACATTGGTGGACTGACATTTTTACAGGGGAACAAAAACAATTATCTAAGAAATCTATTTCTGAGAGTTGGATTTACCCTAAGATCAATCACCTGGGGTATACCTGCAGGAAAAAGTATGTATCTTTATTGAAAGGTATTTTGTGGGTATACATCATCCGCTAGGATATATAAATCTAGCTGATGATTTAAAGGTAATGGTGTCTATCTGGAACTGAATATTCAGTTTAAAAAATATTGTCTCTTTTTTTTTTATTCACTGCCAGGAGATGAACTTTAATAATTCAAGAGGTTTGTACTTTTTTGTCAGCAGTGTCTTCTAAATGAGTGTTTGAAGAGCATCTGTTTCACTCCCTTGTTGCTACTGCACATTTTGTTCACTTTATCTTAGTTTCAATAGTATTACCAATATAAAGCAGTTTTTTTCAACCAGGAGCTTTTGAGTCACAAGCGGTTCTCTGCTGCTATTTTGGGTGCTACTTGAGGCTGCATTATACATTTTTGTAAGCTTAAGGGCAATTATAGGTTGTCTAATTGATGCCATCCTATTACAATTTTGTAATTTTATTTTTTCTAAAAAATAATTAATTGCATTTTTGAGTGCACAGCCCCTCAAAATGTAGCTTATATAGTATGCCTGTAAAGGCTAATATTTAAGAAAGCAAACAGTGTTTCTTCATATACACACTTTAAATATGCATTATGCTAATAACTAAAGAAAAAAATTATTTTTATTTCTTTCCAGTTAGATTAGTATGAAACATCGCATATGCAGTAAATATTTCATATTTACTATTTTTCAGTCAGCAGGTAGTGCGTGCGTCTGGAGCTCTATGGTTACAGATTGCTAGTTTACCAGTGTGTTTGAATACAGAATAGCAGGATCACAGACAACAAACAGCTGAATAAGTACCGTAATTTAAAGAATGGAAACACCCACCCTCCTCCTTGTATAGTAGAGACAGTCCCATCAGGATCATTGGGCAGCACAGTAGTTATCCCTTCCACCCAGGAGCACTAAGATCGTTGGTTCAAATCCTAATTAACTGCACAGAATTTGCGTGTCCTGCATGTGTGGGTTTCCTCTTACACACCAAAGACATGCTGGTGGGCTAATTGGCTCTTGTACAAATTAGCCCTAGTATATATAAGTGAAGGACGACCCTTAGATTGAGGGCAGGGACTGATGTCAATATACAATATACTATATAAATAAGTGCTGTGTAAATTAATGGTTCTGTAAATACCTTAAAATACATAAACCTTTAGATTGCAGGAGTAGTGTCAACACATGCAGAGCTAGTATTGGGCTTTTCTTTATAAACGGCCCAACTTGCATTCCATACATTTCCAATGTTTATGGAAAATAAAGACATTTTGCAAATAATAATATTAAATATTATCTATAGTCCAAGAGTGAGCAAGGATTAGAATTCCCGACAGGCTTTACTGCCATTGGGAGCTTCATTGGATATATTTCTTCACTTCCTGGCTGGTAAAAAGGTTGTTCCCAGGACAAGGATTGAGAAGAAATCTCTCTAACAGCAAAACAAACTAAAATATAAATGCTTTATTTTAGTTAGGTGGGCTTAAATTTAGTTAAAGTGAAATTCCAGCTTAAACCCAACTAGTCTTAAAAATGTCTCCTCCCTCCTCCTAACATTTATGCTGCCTAGCCTGTGTAAGGATGTATATCTATTTTCAGCTTGCTCTAATCAGGTCAAGTGATCTTCTGTGTAAGCCAGCAACAGCTGCAGGGGAGAAAGAGAGCACCTAACCATGGCAAGTAAAGACTGGAATGATGATATCACCCATAGGCTTCTATGTGCCATCTATTGTTGGTGCTCCCTCCTCTCCCCTGCACCCGCTGCTGGCTGACACAAGGAAGTCGGATCATATGACTGGACCAGAGCGGGCTGAAAATAGGTAAGTATATGCATCTTTTTTATACAGGTTAGTCAACATAGGTGTTAGAAGGGGAAAGGGGACATTTTTGAGGCTAGTTAGGTTTCTGTTTCAATGCTTTTTATTGAAGTATTTCACAAGTAAGAATACAAAAGTTATGACAAAGAATGCGTATCTCCCGCAATGTAAAATACATACTGAATGGGTAAAAGACCAAACATTTTTATACATAAAAGAACATATAAAAAGAGTGTGTTCTTCTAAATAAAAATCTTCACAGTCAGTATAGATTGTACTATCAGTGTGGGGTAACCTCAGAACTTGTTCAAATCTCTAAATGTTACATTAAATAGGCACATCTGAGGCTTGTTATACATTAAAGGACAAAGCAGCTACATATTGCATTTCCAACCTTAGGGTCAGCTCATAAATCTTAATGGGTTGGACATGCCCCTGGCAGTAGCTGTATACAATCATGGAGGGGGGACTATACATCTCGGAAAAGGAAGCTACATCCCTCATCACCCAGAAACCGGTCTTCACTCTGAGGAAGTAGTCACTTTCTAGGTTTATAAAGAATAGGCAAGAAGACCCAAAAGATATAATAGCAAAGACTGAGAAGAGAGAAAGTGGAGGCTAGTTAGGTTTAAGATGGAATTCCACATTAGGTTTTTTTTTAGCTAAAAAGGAGAATGTTAGAACCACTGTAAGCTTTTATTGTCTGTTTCCTTGTTGTAGATTTTCCCTAATTTCCTGTCTGATAAAGGGTTTCCCCCAGAACTAAAATTTCCCCTCCCCTACAATTGGCAGCCAAACATTCTCTAGGCATACGGTCAGCTCCCACTCTAGAGTCCATCTTGTTGGCACAGGTGTTTGTCATATGTCTTGATTTTTATGGTGATTCAATTCTGTGGTGGCTTACTTAAAACCTTATGAATGTGTGGCAACTCTTCCTGGGGACTTCTGCTATGATCTTTGCTTAATCACACTCTTCTTGGCTGTAGACTGTAAAGATTGTTGGGCTATGCATTCATCTGCTATCTGTCATCTATGGAGACATTTGGATACCTCTTTAGACTTTTGGCCGCTGGCATTCTATTGAAGCAGCATGTTCCCCTTTGCTGCACACAAGAGACTAAGATACCACCCAACAGTTTGTGAGTACAATTGTTTGGTAGTACAATATTGGATAAAAAGAGAATCTATTTTGTTTGAAGAATACGCTTCCTACTTACTTTTGGGATTTTATTGCCATCCATTTTCAAGTAACTGTTCAAAAATGTTGAATTCCTTTTTTGATACAACTATGTTTGTCACCCCTTCCAATAAATGGATATATAACACATTTCCCGGTTCCTTTTATGACAGTAAAAGTATGGAATAGTCAGTAGGAATTTTGATAACTTTAAAAAGAGAAGACTAAACATACTATGATGACTGATGTATCTTAATACTTAACCCATGCATTAGATTAGGTTAAGATTTTGTTCTGGCAGAACTAAAGGATGACCAGCTGGATACATGTCACAAAGCCAAACCTTGTACCAAATCCTGCCATCAGTCCTAGTCAGAAGGCCAAAAACACATGTTTTCTTAAATATGTAAATTCTTGTGGTAACTCCTGCTATCACAAAATAATTAAGGGGTCAGTATAAGCCCAAATAGGAGAAATAAATATATATAATTAGACCACATATGCAATGACATCACTGCTCATTTTAGTAGAGTGTGTATCAGCATAGTATCAAAAAACACAGGCACGATGGTTCACCTCTGTATAACAATTTTGAAGCCAATACAACCATGTCCACCTCTAGTGTTCATTAATATTCAGATTTTTATATTATTCATCAGCTAAAGGCAGTTTTGTCACCTCTTTTCTCTTGTCCTTCATTTATGCTTCTACGTAGTGTGGATTCAGCAAGCATGATGTCAAAATCATAAAAGACCTGATATATCACTTTTATGTTCATGGTACAATACTACAGGTAGGGAAAGGGCAGTTCACTGCCATCAAATTTTATATTTCCATGTTTGATCTACAGAACATGCCCTAGTTTAATGTTAAAATTCAAATATGGATGTTTCATCCCTGGAAGGAGAGATAATTGATCTGACTCTGTTATGTCCTAAAGATTGTTTGGTCTCCACATGATATATGTGAAGCAGAGAATCTCTGCACGTTTCAGAGTTCTTTCTTTGGCTGAATGATTATTTATAATGAATGGCACTGGCAGTGTCTCTGAATGCCCATAAAGTGCATCCTTTCCTGATACGAGAGAAGCACTGCCAGTCTGCACATAATTCACTTCTTATTCCAAATTTATTTTCAACTCGCATGATTTTAACCTACCTGACTCCACTGACAAAAGCTGAATACCTTAGTACATACTATGATCAAGGATTTCTGTCTGGCAAAATGTCCCATTGTCATTCACAGGCGGCATTAATGTAGTATTATGTGTAATGTATGACCTGGTCATAAAAGTTAATCTATTCCGTACAATCTTATCCAAGCTGCCTGTCACTCATGCATATCATACTTCTAATGAAGAACTTTATGTATACTTTGGATTAGCTACATGCAGGGCCCCCATTGAGGGGGTACAGCCGATAAGGGGCCCAGGAGTCCTGCAGGGCCCGGCAGCCAGGCAGGGCCAGGCAAAGGCAGGGGCGGGTGCAGGGGAGCCGTGTGCACTAGAGACTACAAGATCATAGCTTCCGATGCTTTGTACCATTGAGCTCACACATCAAGCTCATTACTGCCACCTTTGGCTACTCCCTGCATGTGCACCCGTTTTGTGTGCTGCTTGTATTGTATTATGTATTGTGATCGGCTGCAGCTCCTCTATGAGTCTCAGTGACCTATGTCAACTTTGTGCAAGCAAGAGCTACAACTAGGAAGGGAGTGGTTGTGTGAACAAGTGAAGGGGGGAGGCTGTTTGCATACAGGGGAGGCCAGAGCTGTATGTGTGTGTTTACAGATGTGTGAGCCCGTGACCCAGAAGAAAGGGAAGGGGAAGATGTTAGCCCTTTCAGCAGTGACCAGGTGCCACTGAAAGGATTTTGTTTTAAGGTAAGTATTTTATAAAGTGCTAGTATGTGACGCATACTAACAGATTATGTCATTGTCTTACAGTTTTTTTTTTCTTTTTCTATTCTGCAGTGGTTTTCTACCACTGTAAACTGATTGTAAACGTTTTTTTTTATAACAAACATGTCATATCTATCTGCTCTGTGCAATGGTTTTGCACATAGCAGCCCCAATCTTCCTATTCGCAGGTCCCCCGTTGGTGCTCCTGGCTCTTCCCCCCCTGCCAAGTGCCCACATAGCAAGCCGCTTGGGCATGTGTGTCCATACGGCACACAAAGCTTGGTTCGGCCCTGCCCCTGCTTCCTCCTCACTTGTCTGAGCCAATGAGGAGGGAGAGAGCCAAGAGAGACACTGTACTTGTGCACATCACTTGATTGAAATCAGGCTCAGGTAATTATACATGGGGGCTTGCATACTGAAGGTTTTTTTACCCCTAATGCAAAGAATGCATTAAGGTAAAAAACCTTCAGACATTAGAACTGCTTTAAAATGTTTGACATGTTTACTTGTCTATTCTTTGCTACTCTGTTGAAAAGGACTGTTGTATACAGAACACCATAGCTAAAGGTCAGATTTACACACAGTTGAATGAGTCCCCTACCTCCTTTTCTCTGTCTGCTTTGTTTATATTGGACTTTATAGAGTTATCTTGTTAGATAATCCCATAGTTTGCAGTTATACCTTGATCTGCACTTTGTGTGCTCTTCATTTCTCTACACAGCTACATAAAGTTATTGTAGAGAAAAATTCTTAATAACTGCACGTACTGTACACTTTCCTGCATTTCAGAACTTCCTGGAACACAGGTTTTTAAATAATAGATATTTGTTGGAACACTATCAAAAGTGTGTTAAATAACTTTCTATTAGTGTTATGGAGTAGTTTGGAGTGGTATGGACAGCACAGTGTACAGAGTGGGGTAATGAGGAATTTACTGTATAATGCACAGCACAGTATACAATTGGAGCAGTGTGGAGTGCACATGTTGGGTCTTCATGTGAAGCCACTTTTTTATTCTTTTGTGTTCTTGCATTTAAAAAAAATGCACTATGATTACTACTAATTATCATATTAAAAACAATATTGCAAACTTGACATGTCTACAGGTACTAACTAACCATTATCATTCTTCCGGTATGTGTAATTCTTATTTGTAGCATATTTTCGTTGCCATATATCATTTTTTTTTTCATTTTATGAACTTAGTGCCATCTATTTATTCAAAAATGGTTACAGTTTTATGAAAGCAGTTTTTTTTTTAATTTGTTTTTCTCTAAAATTAAAATAGGTTCTTTGTAACATTCTCTTTAACAGCAAACATAAAATTGTGTATTATCCACCATAAGAATCCAATTCACGTGATATGGTGAATGTGGCATAGTACTGGAAACAAAAGCACTTACACAGATTTACAGGGAAGTACCCTTACTGACACTTACCTTCATAACATTATTAGCATGTTCCATTCATTGGTGAAAGGAACAGTAGAAACATGTAGAAAAGTCCTAGTTCATTGTACCAAATAGCAAACACTCTAGGGGATAAAGAGGGTTTTATTACTGAAATAGTAATGCTTCCTGCACAACATTATTAATAAAAAAATTAATAAAAAAAAAAAGGAATTTGGAGATTTGGAGAAGGTTGAGAACAATATAATGTGTTTGTTTTTTGTTTTTTGTTTTTCTGTTAAGAATGCATACTTAAATAGATTTTTTAACCAGAGTTTAGAGTTACTTTAGCCACTTGCCTACTGACCACTTAATCCCCCCTCGTGACCAGACCAATTTTCAGCTTTCAGTGCTCTCACACTTTGAATGACAATTACTCAGTCATGTAATACTGTACCCAAATTATTTTTTTGTCCTTTTTTTCATACAAATAGAGATTTCTTTTGGTGGTATTTTTTTACCTCTGGGTTTTTTATTTTTTGTGCTATAAATGAAAAAAGACTGAAAATTTTGAAAAAAAAACAAATTTTTCTTAGTTTCTGTGATAAAAGTTTGCAAATTATTAATTTTTCTTCATAAATTTTGGCCACAATTTATACTGCTACATATATTTGGTATATTATTTGGTCCGTGTGAAAGAGAGATAGAGTCTACAAGCTGTGGTGAAAATCATAAAAAAATGATCACACCTGATGTACTGGCGGCCTATGTCATTTCTTGTGACCCGAACAAGCCAGGAAAGTACAAATACCCCCCAAATGACCACTTTTTTGAAAGTAGACATTCCAAGGTATTTAGTAAGATGCATGGTGAGGTTTTTGATGTTGTTATTTTTTCTCCCACAATTCTTTGCAAAATTAAGATTTTTTTCCCACAAAATTGTCATTGTAATAGGTTATTTCTCTCACATGGCATGTGTATACCACAAATGACACCCCAAAATACATTCTGCTACTCCTCCGACTTTTTCACAGCCTAGCCACTTAGAGAGGCCCAACATGCAGGGAGCACCATCAGGTGTTCTAGGAGCATAAATTACACATCTAACTTGTTGACTACCTATTACACTTTTGAAGGCCCTGGAGCACCAGAACAATGACATGTGACACTGATGTGACACTGATGACAGATGGCACTGATACGTGGCACTGATGGCATGTGACACTGTTGTGGCACTGATGACAGATGGCACTAATACGTGGCACTGATGACACGTGACATTGATGACAGATGGCACTAATATGTGGCACTGATGACACGTGGCACTAATGACAGATGGCATTAATACGTGGCACTGATGACAGATGGCACTAATACATGGCACTGATGACAGATGGCACTAATATGTGGCACTGATGACACATGGCACTAATACATGGCACTGATGACACGTGACACTGATGACAGATGGCACTGTTACGTGGCACTGATGACATGTGACACTGATAACAGATGGCACGTGACACTGACAGGTGGCACTGATGACAGATGGCACTGATATGTGGCACTGATGACAGATGGCACTAATATGTGGCACTGACACATGACACTGATGTGGCACTGATGACAGATGGCACTAATACATGGCACTGATGACAGATGGCACTAATACGTGGCACTGATGACAGATGGCACTAAGGCGTGGCACTGATGACAGATGGCACTAGTAGGTGGCACTGATGACACGTAACACTGATGTGGCACTGATGACAGATGGCACTTATACGTGGCACTGGGGACAGATGGCACTGACAGGTGGCACTGGGGACCCATGCCACTAACAGGTGACACTGGGGACAGATGGCACTGGGGAAAGATGGCACTGACAGGTACTGTGGGCACTGTATTTTATTTTTTATTTTTTACACTGACGCTGCAGCCAGTCCTCACACAGAGACCACGTGTGAGGAGGGAGAGCCAGCAATGAGAGATGATCTCATATGTTTACATATGAGATCATCTCTCATTGGACACTCAGATCGAGTGCTAAATAGTCACTGTGATTGGCCATTTAGCACGATCTGTGATTGGCTGTGTCCTAGGGACACGGCCAACACAGAATTTCCCCAAAGCGCACCCACGGGCACGCGGATCATGGAAGTGAACAGGAGGACATCCAGGGATGCCCTCCCGGCATCTTTCGGCTATAGTGTGGACGCCTAGTGGTTAAAGTGTTACTAAACCCACAAAAGTAAAATGAGTCTGTATATGCAAGAGGTTAATCCTCTGCATTGTGTAAAAAGGCTGTTTGATCCTGTATGCACAGACCCTCCTCTTCTTGCATTGTCCCCATAACATGTCCGGACAAGACAGAGTTACTGGAGGCAGACTGCACATGCTCAGTTTGGTGTGTATTGCTAGAGTCTTTTTTTTCTTGGGAGGGTGCATGTGATCAGCACAGGGCCACTTAGCACTGTCCAGACAGAGGGTCAGGGGTCCGGCATCCTGATAGGACAGCCAGTGCAGTATGAAAAACTTCTCTTACAAGCTTTACCAGGCACTCATAGAAGTCAGAAGACTGCTATATACTGCTGGTGAGAAAGGGTATTTAGCAGTTTATATTTACTAAAATGATTACATGTCTATGTTTTGTGTACTATGGGAGACCAGATATAGTTATTGCAGGGTCCTGGGTCTAGTAACATTTTGAGCCACCAATAGCTTTTGCAAAAATTTACAGCATGTCAAATACTATCTACTGAAAACTCTAGCCAGATGAGATCAGAATACTGATGGTAAAAGTTTGTGTTAAAAAGTCTCAGGTGCCCTTTTTTTAATTTAAATAAACACAAGCCACGCTGCCTGAACCATCTGGCTAAACAGCCTTGAGAACTGAAATCTGTCTGAGCTTCAAGACTTGCATGTGTAATTTTATGGGAAAAGGACTATCCAAAGTACTGAGATAACAGCTGCCAGTTCTGTACCCCTTGTGAATGGTACAAACTATGAGTTGGTTAAAGAACCACTAAATCACTAAATAAAGCATACTGATTGATCAATCAAGACAGTTCTTAGTAATACATTAACTTAAAGACTGGTATCATGTAGCATACTAAGACTTTATTTTAAATATGTGCAAGAAATCTACTGTGTGTTTAACCATTTTTCCTAATTGTTATACATTTCTATTAAAACTTGTTTTAAAGAGAAGTGTAGGAATCCCCCCCCCAAAAAAATCATACTCACCTAGATGACTGCAGCACCGATCCCAGCTGCATCTGTCCCCCTCCCGTACTAAGACTGAAAAATTAACGCTGAACTCTCGGTCCTCAGCCTGCAGAGAGCTGGTGACTGTTAGTCACCAACTCCATGCTTTACCTCTCCAGTGCTCAATGGAGCACCAGGCTGTGGAGGGGGCGGGAGGGTCTGGCTCAGGCTCTCAACAGCTTGCTGAGAGGCTTAGCCAGCTGTCGACCCAGGCTTCTGGGCGGATCCCAACAATATGAATGGATCTTTTCAGAGCTTGGACCGGCTTTGTGACCTCATCCAACTTTAGCCCGATTTCGGCTGAAAACGGGTCTCAGGATGCAGAACGAACTGCACTCTGGTGACCCACAGAAGTAGTACAGACAAAAAAGCTTTGGCCTTACTTCTCCTTTTAGTGTCACATAATTAGCCTTATAGGCTTCATACACATGGGGAGTTTGCCCAGCTCTTCTGAGCGCCTTTTCTCCTGGTAGGAGAAAAGCAGCACAAAAGACGCACCTAAGCCACATTTTGCAAATATGTTTAGGCATATTTAGGCATGTTGAAAAGCGTGTTTGTATGAGCACTGGGCTTGTCCAGAAGTTGATCTACTGAAGTCATTTTCATTGAATCGTCAATAAGCCATCGGGTCTTGTTGAACAAAAAAAAAACGGACTCATGTATTGGCTGCCTTAGGCTGGCCATACGTTATACTATTTTCTTGTACAATTTTCTTTTGGATTTACCAAAACCATATAATGGGGTTGATTTACTAAAGGCAAATACACTGTGCACTTTGCAAAGTGCATTTGCACTCTGCAAGAGCAATTGCTCCAGAGTAAAGTGAGGTAAGGCTTCAATTTGCAAAGAATATCCAATCATCTGTAAGGAAAATAGAAAAAACAGCATTTTTGCTTGCACATATTAGGATGATGGAAGTCAGCAGAGCTTCCGCTCATTTAGCAAGCTCTGGAGCAACTGCCCCTGCAGAGTGCAACTGCACTTTGCAAAGTGCAAAGTCTATTTCCCGTTAGTAAATCAACCCCTAAATGAGGTCAAATCTAAACACTTTCAATATGTATGCAATTAGGCAGGCCCTTGTACTACTTAGCTGAAGATAAATCTAAAGGAAATTGAAGGAAATTCTATAATGTATGGCCAGCCTTAGTCCTCATATTACATCGTTTTTGGTTGTTCTAAAGTAGTACTGAGATTGCATTGTCAGATAGTATGGTGACCCTAACAGGTAGATACTGGGTGAAATTCAGGTACTTAAGGTGCATGCATTCAAGATACATTTGATGGTGTTTTATTAATTACAGAGCTGCATTCATTTTTGTCTTTTAGATCTGCCTAGAGGTCAGCTTTACCTGTTTAACACCCTCCTAATTAGGTTGATGTGAAAGCAAGGTAAATAGCTTTGCGCTGTTCTAGACTCTGCAGGCTGCAAGTTTGATTACTCTCCCATTTTCTGGTGAATTCCAGAATATAGTAGGTTGGGTGGATGCAAATCAGCAGTCTGAATATTTATGTGGTCTCAGCCAATCCCTGGGGGAGGGTGTCCAATAGGTGGCTGCAGAGTGCATAAATATTCTGGGCATTGAGGCAGCTTGGTCTTGTCCAGAAGGAGAAGTTTCCAGCCTGACAAGGCTGCTGCCCTTCTGGTCAGCCCAGTTAAAAGTTCTGCTTGTACTCATCGTGGTCCCATCTGTGGCGTCCTAGTATCCAGGGACATTGTGAGTACAGACCCGAAGGGAAGATGCTCACCAGGCCTGGGACATTGCTGACAGTGTCCCTGTGCTTTTCATTTTTTGGGTTTTTGTTGGAGAGCCCATCCTGAGAAGCAGTATTACAATGAAGGGTGTCCACAATTCATTGCTCGGGGTTCATGGAGTAGCCCACAGCTCCCAAAGTCTTATCCAAGTTAATCAGCAATACATTTTAAAAGGCAACCCCTAAACTATTTACTGAACCAGAAGAGTGGCTGTTGCTGTGTGCCTGGCTGCTATTGCATTAATCCAGGAAAGGAACCTGGGACAAATCTGCGGCCCTTTCGGGGGGTATGTGTTACACCTATAACAAAGAAAGTAGTATCGCACTCCTGGTTGTGCTGTCACTAAAAGAGGTATATGAGTCACAAAAGTAACAGAACAGTATGAGGACAGTTGCACAGGGGCGTAATAATTTACTGATGTTTTGTCATGAACTTGTTAACAGAAAGTTTGTGAGTAAAAAACTGTGTGTAGAGACCTGAGTAATGTTGAGTATAGCTGGGTAAAAGTGTGTAGATGAGTAAAATTCTAATTGCCAATGTTGTAACACACACGTATGAATCAATAGTTAATTTAATCCTAAATGTCGGTTAAAGACCAAAAATGGTGAACCGACACATAGGGTAAATTAGAAGGCGCTCACAAAACAGTCCAGGTGTACCTTGCAATACAAATATTGGTGACAATTTCTATTGGTCAATGGGTTCCCTGGATATAGACAATGCAGTGTACAATGGGGGCGTGGCTGTGAGTTGTGACGTACATGCTGTCGGCCACACAGGAGGATAGGATTACGAGTGCACGGAGGGACGGAGGTATCCCGAGGGAGGGGTGAGAGCATATCCAGCAGCTGTACACCTCGGGTCCGCCGTAACCATTGGTTATTGTTTGATCCACTAAGTTAAGGCGTGCCTTTTTACGTTTACACAATGTGAGTGCTATGAGTGAGGATTGCAGTGATTTTAATAAATTATTGTTGCTGAATTACACTATTGGAGCATTTATTTTCTTTTATGTGGACACATTGAATACCATCGCTGTGAACCTCGTATGCACTATTTACCCTGGAGTGTGGTAAAGGGAGCTTGTTTTGCCTTGCATGAGAATGCTGGCATTATATTTCGGTGAGTGTATGTCTGGAGAGTGTGATTCACTGGCACGGTGGTGAGGTGGAAGAAGCACGGAGTTACTCATCATTTGACATTTATCACTGAGGAATCATCTGTGTGGGACATTTGATTTATATTTCATTGTCACTATTCTATATCACCTGCAGCCTGTTTGGAGGCTGGTTTCATTCATGGACTGTATATGAATTTAATACTTTTGCAGCATGAATTGAAATACTTGCACGAGTTTATTTTTTCAGTCGCTGTCACTTTTATATGTGTGTAATTATTTATATGGTCACACTATATATTTTGAAAATTTATGTTTACAGGTTTATACACTTTTGTGGTCCACTGTCAATCCAGTGTGCTACACTTAGGTGATTGATTCACTAGTAGAGGGTGTCACCACTATTGTATACTGCAGGTTATACTGTTCACATCCAGTTGACCAGTTGAATAATAGAGGCGTGATACACTTAGGTGATTGGTTCACTAATAGAGGGTATCACCACCATTTTGAAAGTTTATTTTATGTTCACAGATTTATACACTTTTGTGGTCCACTGTTAATTCCAGTGTGCTACACTTAGTTTATTGATTTACCATCAGAGGGTGTCACCACTATTGTATGCTGCAAGGTATACCTTTATTGTCCACACCCAGTTAACCGTTTGAATATTAGGGGCGTGTTACACTTAGGTGATTGATTCACTAATAGAGGGTATCACCACCATTGTACACTGCATTGTCTATATCCAGGGAACCCATTGACCAATAGAGATTGTCACCAAGATTTGTATTGCAAGGTACACCTGGACTGTTTTGTGAGCGCCTTCTAATTTACCCTATGTGTCGGTTCACCATTTTTGGTCTTTAACCGACATTTAGGATTAAATTAACTATTGATTCATATTGTGATTTTAAGGGGGCAGCTCTACACTTTTTTTGTGTTTATTAGTTTATTTTAATTTAATAAGTGTCACTGGTGTTTATTTATTTAGTATTTTTTATAGTTTTTAGGGGTGACATTGGCGCGGTGGAGGTGTTCCTCGTGCAGAGGGCGTGAGCATTTAGGATACCTATCTGTTATAAACACACACGTATGCCAGTAAATTACTGCACTCAAATGTAAAATTTTCTATTTTTGTTTTATAGCTCTGTACTTATCACTGTATTACCGATCTTTACTCAGCTGTGTACAATGCCCCATAGACAACAATGCACCTCATTTCAAATCAGTAAAAAACACGTGGCTTTTACTCCTGTGTGCAAGAAGCTTTACAGTTTACAAATGTGCATTACAATTATATATTTTGTTGTTTGCCTGGAGTTCAGCTTTACGTGATATTGCCATGTCTAAAGCTAGCCTACAGTGATTTCAATTGCTAAAGGATCGGCAAATTAATAAGGAGAGGCAGCCTACTAACTCAATTAATTCCAAATGAATACGCTTACCTTCATGTAAACACGCAAGCATGAACAAGAGATATTTTTTCTGCCATTTGCAATTCATTTGTTTAGAATATTGAGAACAATGTGATCATAGTTAAGTTAAGTGGATATATTTGCACTTGGGATCAGCTGAACATACCTGGGAAGTGAATGCTATAGCAGTAATTGCCATTTTCTAGGCTAATGCTAGGCACTGTCAAACAAATGGTATGAGAAGCTGGGCGGTGCACTTGGGGTTATGTACCAAAGCAAAAAAAAAAAAAACGGTAAAATTCCATTTGGCAGGGAGCAGTGATTTAAGTAATGCTTAAAGTAAGACATTAAAAATGCAAAACTCCATTAAGTAACATGCCTGGGGAAAGCCCTGACCTTGCCTGTGAATCGGTTGATCTGAGCAATGTGTACAACCTACTACAGCAACATTAACATTTACAAAGTAAAAAGTGTGTTTAAATTGCCAGCAAAATTACAGCTCCTAACCACTTTACTCTGTTTGTAAACAAAGTGAACATGGGTTTCATTCATCCATACCAGAACTTATCCTAGATGAAGGTGTGATATCGATGTTAATAGGGGACCTCTACACAAAAGAACAGCATGGAGTTCCCCTCTAATTCATATCAGGCCCATAACAGCCGAGATTCAGTCCTAACTTTTGTTCAGACCACACCTTATGCTCATCCCTATTTTGCTCAAGTCAGAAATTGATTTGCTTCATGTGCTTTTAAACTGATCTAAGGGTCCACTAACCATTTCATTTACTTGAGCAGGGTGAAAGCAACACCCTCCAAAACAGCAATCCAATACCACCATAGTGGGTAACGGGGTGAGAATTCTCTCCCTGAGACATAAAGACTAATAAGAAAATAGCCTAAAATGTGTTACTAATTTGAGGAGGTCACACCGTATCTTCTTCAGAACTGGTAGGCAGACTACCTGGTCTTTTTCACTATTTATTTTACATTATTATAATATTTTGAAAGTGGTGGCTTTAGAAAAAGCACAGTTAGAAGTGTTGTGGGGAGTCCATAATTGAAATTTAGTTTCTAAACTTTCTTTAAATGGTAGCAATATACTGTAAGTTTGGTTCTTCCAAAAGGGTTCTAAAGGGTTAACAGTTTTCTTTTGCTGGGTTCATGCTCTGGAGTTAATCAGGTCAACTATGTTGCAAATTGTTGCAATGTACAAAAGTTGCACTGTGTCCTTAGGTTGACCTGCTGAGCTGGTAGTTCCTGCGAAGGAGGGGTTCACGCTGTTGGACAGGTTTTCCCTGCTCTTTTCAGGAAGGTTACTGCACCCTACATGTCATACCATATAAATAGGGGCTCATTAGTGCCCGAGAGAGAAATCTGGGTAAGTCTGCCAAAATGTTGCTGTTACTCTGCCAGAGTAGGGGGTGGGAGCCCAGTCAGGGTTCATGGGATCTTGAGCCTGTGGCTCTTTATAGACTTATAACTGCCAGTCATGGACATACTGCCTTTTGTGGATAATTACTAGATTACAGACTTTAAGAGATTGTTTTCTGTCTCTTGTGGATTACTGTAATTTATGGACTCTTGCCTTAAAAAGAGTCCTTATGGATATAGTCATCTGCCTAAGGTAGGGCCAATTTATGGGGCTCTAGAGAGCTTTGTACAGGAACGTGTATGGAAGATGTCTTTGAAAACTGTTATTTGTTATTTGTAACTACCGTTATTTCTTATCTGAATTGCCTGGTCCAAAGTCTCAAAAGTGGTGCATGCATGGCGTCTTAAAATAACAGGGCTTATAACAGGGGATTGAGAAGTTAGAGAAGATACAGTACATGGGTCTAACTAGCAGAATGCTGTCCGGGGTCCAGAGGAAGCTAGATTATCGTTGCTAAAGGCTACTGTATTTATGTCACTTGCTAAATCAACCAACTAATCCCTCTTAGATTGTAAGCTCTAAGGAGCAGGGCCCTCTGATTCCTACTGTATCAAATTGGATTGTATTTGTACTGTCTACCCTCAAGTTGTAAAGCGCTACGTAAACTGTTGGCGCTATATAAATACTGTATAATAATAATAATAATAATAACTAGCCAGGAAACGGGTGATATGGCAAGAGTGATGGTTACCCTGGTAGTGAAGGGGTGTAATGCTTGTTCTCTATTTACTAGCGGTTATTTAAACACATACTGGCACATGGAACCTAGGAACCCAGCCTGGAGTCACAGAGAAAGAGAGAGAGAGAGAAAGAGATATAGAGGGGTCCAGGAATTATAAAGAAGTGTGTTTCTTATATCCAATTGTAGCATACGGAACATTGTTACTGGGAATGGCGGTACTGCTGAGTTGGTGTAGACTGGTAAAAGCTCTGCGGTATTGGCTTATAAATTCTGCACACCGAAAGAGAGAGGTGTTCTGTGACAGAAGTTGTGTCCAAAGTGCTTAGTGTTAACAGTGTGAGAAGTATGGACACAGATTACAAGGAGTTAATCATGCAAGTGTACTGCTTGCTTTTACGTTTGGAGTCCTGTCTTTAATGATGATTTCCCATAACCACGGCTCCTGCCTATGGTTTAGGCATTAGCAAGTGCAGCTCCACAGTGTCCCTGATAGGGTGCCTGAAGTCCCATCCACAAGGTTATTCTTCAAAGTAATGAATATTACCATTAAATGTAGCTGTCTTTCAAAGAATGGTAGCTGAGGCTCTGGAGGCTTATTCTTCAGCCTATCAATTTACATCAATGGAGTGATACAGTATTACAAAACTCTGGCTTTTTTCCACCCATGGGATAGGTGCCAGAGAAACCCCATGTTGTAGTAAAGGTAACTTGAATCAAGGTGATCTTATACATCTACTGTGGAGGTGCCCCAAACTTGTGAGGCACTGGGATAAAGTGGTAACCAAGATTAACTGTGCATTCAGTATGCATAAAAATAATACCCAACTTACTTGTATATTGGGCTGTTTTGAAACCACAGAACTAGACATACACACTTCCCTTGCAGTGATATATTCTTTATTAGCAGCTTGTAGAATGATAGTATTGAAATAGCTTCCTCACAATGGTAGAATGGGTTTTTAACAATGTTGCTTTTGAACAATGCCCAGTTTCAAAAGACACTCCTTCGTTTAGGCTAGATCGTGGCGGGAGTCAGCAACCAGTAGATCGCGGCCAAGTGACTGGTGTATCGCAGTCTGGGCTTGCTGACTCGCCATCCCAGAGCATCAAACAGAGTACACTGCAGAGGGACTATTTGTAAAGCTGAAGCTATAGTAGGGAGCAAGAACTACAAGAACTGCATAAGCTGATGCCTCCTCTGTAGTGCTGGCTCCTGTCCTACGTGGAGTGATACCAACTGCACTTCACCTCTTATCCCGGCTAGTGGTCTCAAGAGTGGTGCCAGCAGCAAGAAAGAAGAGATCTTCAGGGCAGCGTGAAACAATACACTGGGCATAATAGTATAGGGCTGCTTTCACACTGATGTGCTGAGGTTCACCCACACCACGGGTGCAGTGCTGTGTACCTGAAGCTTTCCTGCGAGTTTCCCGCGCTTATCCATAATCTTAAATTACATCCTGCGGGTTTGCCGCGCTTATCCTTAGCCTTAATTATATCCTGTGGATTTGGTGCGCTTAGCCATAGACTTCAATTATATACTGCGAGTTTGGTGTGCTTTCTGAATGCAGGAGTTTTTGTTGTGCTTTCAGAAAGTGCACCACACCTGCAGGATATAATAGAAGTCTATGGCAAAGCACAGCTAACCCAGGAAAGTCACAAATGCACTGCACTACACCCACAGTGCAGGTAAACCGCAGCACATCAGTGTGAAAGCAGCCTTATAGGGGGCGCAGAACAGTACGGGTTAATTTACATTTTCACCCCTGACTCAACCACACCACACCCTCTTTGGCTGCAGTGGCCAGGGGTGTACACATATCTAAGCCGTAGCATGAGTTATATACCCTGTCATGGTTGGTGGGTGTAGCAAGTGCCAAGCATGACTGATTCAAGTGTATGAGGCCACTCTGCAATCTTTCATCCAAAATGAAAAAAAAAGCTTTAACTATACTTCTACTTTATTGTCCCTTTCACATGGCATGAATGATCTGAATGGAAGCTCAATGTGATTGTATAGTCAAGAGGATGTAAACATACATGTGTCCATTTACATGATTACCTCTGAGTCTGTCAAGGTTTGAACAAAAAAAAAAAAACGTTTACATAATTTTTCCATTTTTTTGTAACTAAAGTTGATGCATGGGAGGTAAAAGCATGTAAAAGGGCATATGCTCATAGATCAAACATGGGTCTGTTAAAGTGATTGTAAAGTCTAATTTTTTTCTCTAAAAATAACAAACATGTTATACCTACCTGCTCTGTGCAGTGGTTTTACACAGAACAGCCCTGATCCTCCTCTCCTTGGGTCCCTCTTTGGCTCTCCTGGCCCCTCCCCCCTGTCAAGTGCCCCCACAGCAAGCAGCTTGTTATGGGGATACCTGAGCCGAGCTGCAGCTCCGTGTGTCCATTCAGACACGAAGCCCCAGTCCGGCCCTGCCCCCTCTCTTTCCCGATTGATTGGTTAACTGGCTTTTATTGACAGCAGCGGGAGCCAATGGCGCCACTGCTGTGTCTCAGCCAATCAGGGGGGAGAGTCACAGATGGCCGAGGCACTCGTGGACATCACTGGACAGAGATGGGGCTTAGGTAGGTATTAGGAGGTGATGGGGCGGCTGCTGCACACAGAAAGCTTTTTATCTTAATGCATAGGTTGCATTAAGATGAAAAACCTTCAGACTTTACAACCCCTTTAAGCACCAGTGCTGAAAGAAAAACCTGGAGGGAAGCAAATGTCAAAAGGTTACATCCATACCAGTCTGTTGTATCCCACAGGGGATCTGTTCACGGTGTGGACACAGCTCGTGTGAAAGGTCCCTTACTGACAGCTTTCGCTGTTGCTAATAGAGGTGTTCCTAGGCATTCATAGCAAGACTTACTAGCAGCAGTGGTTTATGCTCTGTGGTTAATCTCACTATGGGTGGAATTCAATAAAGCTGCTGCACCACGTTTTTGGGGTTACTTGCTCTTCTTTATATGTTGCGGCTTATTCAAAAAACATCTTCAACAGTTTTGGTTCTGACAGCGACTCGTACACCAAATTTGGGTAAGTCTAATTTGCTCCACTTTTACATTGTGGTGCAACACCTGCAACAAATTTAAAGTGAAATAACGACAGTTCATATCTTATAAAACTGGAGCTAATCAAAACCAACTTTCTTCTTGCGTACAGAGACAGATTTTGCAAGTGTCCCGCCTGAGTTCTAAAAGTAGTGCAGCATGCGCCAAAATCAAGTACACATTCTAAAAATGTACATAAGTTTGGCGCATGCGGTGCCATGAGAGACACTTTCAGAAATGTTGTCTGTGCCAGGCTTTATGAATTCCAGGGTATGTGTTTGCATAGTGGAAAATCATTAAGTCTTAGTTGTTTGTCAAGAATGCACTTTATGTGATCTTTTATTGAATTTAGTTTCATCTGTAGAAAGCTGGAGCACATAAAATAGTCCCAAACTGCAAAATGAATTTTTTTTTTTTGTTTTAAATCAGATTTAATTTCTGACAAGGTTTTTCCAATATTTGCAGATACAGAAACCTAAGACTAAACATATAGTATGTGTGATACAGAGGCATGTAAGCACATAACAGTTTACTCACAATGAATATACAGAATTTGTAAATATAGGATCAAACATAAGAAAGAGGGATGTTCAGCAGAGACAACCACATTTAACTTAGTGATATGACCAATTGCTCACTTTTTTGTCCTCTCATCCGTTTTTTTTTTTTTTTATTTCAAATGTTTTATTGAATTTCAAATAGAAGTCAGTACAGAAAAAGGTACAGAAAAAGGTAATATTGATATTTCTCAAACCATTTGCAGAGTAATCAGTGGAACAAACTTGTAGAACCGGAATTATATAATGTGTACATACGTGTGTTCTACGTGTACCATAAAGTGATGCCAGTAGTGAGTTGCTGAGAGCATCTTTTCCCCCGACACACCTTATGGAAACATGCTGTGTCATGGGTAAGCTAGAGTTGCCATCTCCCATCCCTAGGCGTAAGAGGTCTTGCCATAACCTTCCACTGGGGATATACTTTGTATTCCCCAGCATTACTGGGTAACTGGATTGATTAGCTTATTAAAATAGTGTCTAGAAAGATTCACTTTGCGCATCCTTGTGGATGAACACATAATCAAACCATGGGTTCCTGCCTCACACTAAAGATAAGTAACTCTTAAGAAATAGACAATGTCATGTGTCTATGCAAACAAATATTAAAGTGGAGATATGAAAAAAGGAGAGAAGGAAAAAGTAAGAGGTAGAGTAGAGAAGAGTAAGAAGATATCAGTCGGCCTCCAAGACATCCGCTTAAGTTCAGCTAGATCCATGTAGGAGAGAGATACCAACATGTTGGGCCCCTGGTTCCCAGATTGCTTCAAACGTTTTATATTAGTCTAGAATAGTGCTCACTATCTTTTCCTGGGTCATGATCAATGAGATCTTTCTCTTAGTGACCTTGGGTTGTTTCCAGGTCTTAGCTATGGATAATTTGGTTCCCACCAGCATAAAGAGGTTTCATTTTTGGTTATGTTTAGGGGTTTTCGGGATGGGGGAATTAAGTAGGGCTACTGAGGGAGTTTGTGGGATTGCACAGTCAGTGACGCTGCGGATAAGATGGAATATTTTGTTCCAGTACTCTCAGATTTTCGGGCATCCCCACCAAACATGTAAAATTGTTCTGAGTGTGTGACATCCCCTGAAGCATAACGGAGAGGAGGAGGGGTAGATGGCAGCTAGTCTAGTAAAGACTAGGTACCATCTCGTAAGTACCTTGAAGTTGGCTTCTATGAGGGCGGAGTTAAAGATTCCTTTGTAGGATCTGGAGAAGGATATATGCCAATCCTCCAAATCCCAGTCCTCTTGTATATCCTTCTCCCATGCCTCCATATATGGGAGTTTTCTCTCCAGTGACGAGTAGATTATAGATATGCCCCCCTTTGCTTCATGACCTGGCCACACCATTGTTCATACTCCGTGAACATCGGTGGTTCGGCTTTGTTTTTCCAGAGCGAGTATAGAAAGTGTGAGATTTGGTGGAACCTAAATTTTTCAGAGTTAGGGAGTTCTAGTTTGTTTACACAGTATGTAAGTGATAGGGGTCCCGTGCAGGAGAAGAAGTGTCCTATTTGGAACATGCCTTTAACTAACCACCATTTGAAGGTGCATAATGTCCATACCCAGGATAAACTGCGGGTTGTGAAAAATGTGTGCTAGGGGTTGGATTTCTGAGACCAAAGATGGAAGATTAGGTAGGGTGTACTACGTACCACACACAGAGTGGGAGACATCACTGGGGGTCTATTCCTTGGGGAATACCATAGAAGGAAGTCTAGTGTGAATGAAGCACTGCCTGTCTCTCTATGTGCACGCAATCCAGCTTCTCTAGTCTAGAATATATAGTGGATAATTGTGCCAGCCTTGCAGCTTGGTAGTACCATAGTAATTTCGGGAGACCCAGCCCACCCTTGGATTTGGTTACGTTGGAGGATACATTGTGGATACGTTGTGAGAAGCGATATCCCTGCTTGCCCCAAATTAACTTAATTATTTTCCCTTGGAAGGACTTAAGATGATCTTTTCTAATCAGGATTGGGAGTGAGCAGAATAGGTACAACATTCTGGGGATCAGATTCATCTTAACAGAATTTACTCTACCTATTCACTGTCACCCATTTTTATATGTCCTGTGATAAGAGGAAAGGGGTAGGCAAACTTACAGTGGTGGAGATCTACTTGAACAACGTGGGTGAAAGCAAAGATCACCAGGCACAGTGTCGAACAGTGTCGTCTACTCACACCTGATTTAAACCTCTAATTGCTGTACTACCGTGTCACAATTGTGTGTATTGCATGTCAATCATGGATTTAAATCAGGTGGTGAAGAGGCAACAAATCGCCTCCTCACCACCTGTCAAATACACTCGGATCGATTTTCAGAGGTGCAGCAGTGCCTGCTGCACTTGTGAATGAGCCCTTAGTTGCATTCAACAGTGGCACACTTAGGGCTTGTTCAAAAACAAAGTTGGGGGGGTGATTAAACCCTGATGTTGATTCGCAGATTTACTTCCCCCAATCCCTTCCTCCTTTACTTGCTGAGGTAGCAGCCAAAGGTGTACGCATGCCACAGCAGGAATTAAGCCCCTTGTTGCTTTTGGTGGCTGCTACCACCTGCCAAACGTGACCCATTCAGATACATGGGCCACTGTGTATCTGTGTTGACAACGCCTACAATCAAGACCTCAAACACACTGCATATATGCATGTTGACACCTGAGCAGGTATAATAATGTAGCCACACTCTGCAAGCACAGCCTATGCATGCACCCAACTAATCACAATGAGAAGGACCCTAGGCACACTGCACATGCAAGCCTAATGCACGGAGCCCAAGCACACACAGAATGAGAAAGATCCAGCTGAGTGTAATAGGGCATTCAGCTGCTGGGACCAAGGTAAGTATTGCAGATTTTAGCTCCTCTTTAAGTTAATTTTTCAAAACAGTAGTCAGGGGTTTCTGGGTCTTTGAAGCCTTGCTGGCTTAGAAATTTTGTAGAATTATGTGTTGGGTCCAGAAGCCGGTCTGTGCATCACCATTCAAGATAGCTTGCAATTGCATGGAAACCCATTATCAGCGTGGGGCTGAAGCATATCTTATCCCCGTCGGGAGTGAATATTGGGTGAGATTGTCCTTGTCCCCCACAGTGCCTCAATGTATGTTGCAGCCAAGCCATCCATCCCAGCCGGAAGGTACACAGCATCTATAGCATCAGTGTTGGCTGAAAAATACATTGCCCTTGTGTGGGGTGAAGATTTGGCAAGGTTGATCTTTTTCTTTTTTCCCACTGTGTCCTGCTGAGTTTGTAGTCAAGCCATCCATCCCAGCCGGCAGGGCACACATGCCAGCCGGTCCCTGCTGATAGCTTCAGTCCCACACCTACTCATGGGGGGGCAAGCAGGTACACCAGTGTTTAGCCCATTGAGGTATTGTCTATTGTAGGCTTTTTATTAACTAAGGAAGTACTAAATGGACTGTCAAATATCAGTGATTTCGATACATCGGGCGCTAGCATTGATTTTACTGTGATTCAATTACTTCAGTATACTATCATGACAAAAATATGCAAAGATAAAAATAATCCCAGCACTAACAGCGCTTCCAGAATATCCAAACGTATTCAGTGCAATTAATGACATTCAATCAATTATACAATTAAACACAAACATAGGTCAGTAAGTGAAAATAAAGTCCATAGAATAGTCCTTAGATAGTGTATAGTATTCCGTATCCCATCAAAACCATAGGGGGAATTGTTCAATTCCTGAATACCGTCACTAATACCCCACATGCACATAAAATCCCCTTTGGTAATGCACTCACCACAGATAAGGGTCAGTAAGTCTGATATCTCCACATAATACTGGATAAACACCTGTCCTTGGATCGTACAAGGTCCCTCATGGAATGGCTTAAAAGTGCATTATGCAAAACAAAGGAACACTCTGCATAACGTAATACTGTAATTTTATTAAAAAAATATCCTCCACAAACAATGTATACTTACAGGATTAACTATAAAAACAGAGTGTAATCATTAGCCTGTACACCACAGTGTATGTCCTCTCACCACTTCCTGGAATGGCTGGCCACGATGAGACCCGGGATGACACACATTGTGATTGACAAGAGAGCTGCGTGATCACGCCCTAACGCATTTAGGGGGGTGGCTACACAGCATGGCTCACTTACTAAATACTCAAAAGCAGCGTGTAGTTAACCCTACATGAAATGAGGCATAGCAGACATCACGAGTATCACTGCAGCTGGCATCACCCAATAATAAGCTGCAGTGCACACAGTGCAATATACAGACAGCAGCATGCAAACTACAGTATCATGACAGTTGATTGCAGCATGACCTTATTGTCCTTAGTGCACAGTCCCTGCTACATCCAGGAGATAGCTTTCCACCAGTCATCATTCTCTATTGGAATGTGATATCATCTTAGGATATTTATAGGGATATAAGCTTACTTGTGCAGTTAGTTAAGCCAGTCAACAGGTGAGAAAAGCCTTCCATTATTACACCATATTATCACATTTGAACACTTTTTCAATTGACGTCTGGGTGTTGCATAATCTGGGGCAAGCATCCATTTGAACTATTGTCCATAGTGACATTTTGTCATTTTGTCAGCTGTTAGGGAAGGACCTTCTTGCACGTGGTAGGTCACATTGGGTGTTTTATGGGTGGGGTTGGGAAGGCATTTTTGGTCTGGAGATGAAGGAGGATATATACCATATACCAGAAATAGAGACCCCCCCATTACTGAAATGTGTTTGTGAATTCAGCCTCAACTCCCCAATAGACAGACTTTTTTTCCAGCAGCCAAGAAATTTAAAAAAAAAGTGTCAGTTATTTTCTGTGTGTGATCGTTGTAATATAAGGTCATTCCCAGATTACAGATGCAAATAACTTATATATGTATAGCAGTAAACGTGCGCAGATCCCGCGTCCCACCAATAAATGACAAATAGATCAGTCCACGCCGCAATATGGAATGTTCTGCCTTCACTTGGATCAGTTCACAACACAATACAGAGTGGTCCATCTGTATTCAGATTATTGCACGGTGCAATACAGGATGGTACATTTTTATTCAGATTATTCCACGGCACAATACAGAATGGTCCATCTCCTTCCGGATCATTCCACAACGAAATACTGAATGATCCACCTTCATCCAGATCATTCTACGGCACAATACTAATAGCTCCATCTTCATATGGATCCTTCCACACTTCAATAGGGAGTAGTCAACCTCCTCCTGGATCATCCCACAGTGCAATAAAGAAAGGACCACCTCTTTCTAGATCAACCCACAGCGCAATACCAAATGGTCCACCCCCTTCCGGGCCATCCCACAGTGCAATACCAAACGGTCCACCCCCTCCTGGATCATCGTACAGCGCAATAAAGAAAGGTCCACCTCTTTCCGAATCAACCCACAGCACAATAGCAAATGGTCCACCTACTTATATATCATTCCACAGGGCAATAAAGAAAGGTCCATTTCCTTCCAGATCATCCCACAGTGCAATACTAAATGGTCCACCTCCTTCCGGATTAACCCACAGCTCAATACTGAATGATCCACCTCCTCCTGGATCACCCCACAGCACAATACGGAATGGTCCATCTTCATCCACATTATTCCACAGCGCAATGTGGAGCAGCCCACCCTCACACAGAACAGATGACGCTCCAATATTAAACAAAATATATTCAAGCGATTGGGTTACCAATGACCAGCCATGTGGACTATTAATGAAAAGCTTCACCTTCCATAAAGTGCTTGGACAGGGGTCCTTCAGGAAGGTGCTGTTGGCCTCCCATCCTGCCATTCAACAAAAGATGGCAATGAAGCTGGTCAAAAAAAAGTCTACTGATAGAAGCTCCTGAGTCTGCCCTTATAGAGTGCGTCATAATGCAAATCGGTGGCATAATGCTCTTCATCACTCATCTATATGCATCGTTCCAGACAAGTCTTTCCAGCTTCCAATTTCTTTGTCTCCTTCCTGTACTGCCATCCACCACTCATCCAGACCCCCCAAAATACTCAAATAGGGACTTTTTTGGTAATCAGAACTAACACAAGGTGAAGCCCACCCCCTTTCTCCATGCCGGTCTTCAGGCCTGTCTATTAGTCATATGGGCACTGAATTGGAGGAGGTGGAAAAGAGCTCCACTTGTGTCCCACACCAGGTTTTCTGAGGGTTCTGGCTGTAGTCCGGGAAGCAGTATAGGTAAGAGCAGAACTCTAGAGCACCTCCTACAAGGCTGGAGGTTGGTTAGGTCAACTGTACAGAGTAGAGCTCTTCTACAGAGCGGCTGCCATTGCTGACCTACTTCTGAAATGATTCATTGGCTGGCTGCCTCTGGCCTCAAACCTTGAGTCACTGAGCCAGGACCAGCCTACAGCCTACCATGATGGTGACCAAAGTACTGCAGTCACTTGATCGCCCCTAACAACTAGTACTGTGATCAGGAGTCTAACCATGGTGGCCTACTTATTTTCTCTGTTTGGTTTTCCTAACTCGTGTCCCTGTTTCTGTATAGTCATCCACAACGTGAATCTTACATGTCTATAATGTCTATAACGTAATCTCTACCTCTTCTTTTCACAGACTCATCTGGTCTTTGCCATGGAAAAAGTGGAGGTGAGCTCTTGGCATTGATAAAAAATAAAGCTCCTCTGGATCTGAGAACCTTAAGGTAAGTCCAATGACGGGTCATGCTGGAGTCGGGGTGGCTGACCACTGAGCATAGGCAGTGACGTAGTCAGGCCATTCGTAACCAGACAATCCATACCCGGTCCATCCATACCCCCTCCATCCATATCATGTCCATCCATACCCTTTCCATATATCCATACCCCATCCATTCATTTCCTCCCCATTCATCCATACCCCATCCATCCATTCCCATCCATACCCCATCCATTCATACACCTCCATCCACACCCAGTCCATCCATACCACCTCCATCCATACCCTTTCCATCCATCCATACCCTGTCCATCCATATCCCCTCCATCCATACCCCCTCCATCCATACCCTCTCCATCCATCCATACCCTCTCCATCCATCCATACCCCCTCCATCCATAATACGTCTATCCATACCCTGTTCACCCATACCCTGTCCATTCATAACCCCTCAATCCATACCCTCTCTATCCATACCCCCTCCATCCATACCCCTCCATCCATACCCCCTCCACCCATAACCTGTCCATCCATACCCCGTACATCCATAACCCATTTATTTCATACCCCGTCCATCCATACCCCCTCCATCAATACCACCTCCATCCAAACCCCATCCATCCATACCCAGTCTATCCATTCCTAGTCCATCCATACCCTGTCCATCCAAACACCCTCCATTAATACCCTCTCCTTCAATACCCCCTCCATCCATACCCCATCCATCCATAGCCCGGCCATCCATGCCCCATCCATCCATACCCCATTCATACATACCTCCTCCATCAATACCACGTCCATCCATACTCCGTCCATTCATACCCCGGCCACCCATGCCCCTGTCCATCCATATCCCATCCATATATAACTCATCAATCCATACCCCCTCCATCCATACCCCCTCCATCCATCCCCCTTCCACCCATACCTCTTTGTACTTTTGGCCTTTATTGGTCTGTGATGACTTTGAATGCTAATTAATATTTTTCTTTCTCTATCAGATTCATCACTGTGGAAATATTATGCGGACTGAAGTTTCTGCATGCTCATAACATTATACATAGGTAAGGATTAGATGTCATTTTTTTCTGGTACCCCAGTCATAAACCAGAATTGAACCCTTGCAGTGTGGAAGGAGCCCCACTAGAATGGTATTTTCTTATTTTCCCCAAATTCAGTATTAATGGGTCACTCCACCAAAACTGTCCTTGTAGTTTTGGGCGGAATCACCCCTTGACTTCTGATATTTTTTGGTGAATCAGGAAGACTTTCCACCAGAGTTCCCAGTTGTGTTGCCTTCCATAAAGTCTTCTTCCATCTGCTGCAGATGTCTCTGCACTCACGCCCTATTCTGCTTAATGTAGAAATAATACAAAATGCAGCAATGGAAACGAGACCTTCTCATGATGAATATAGCAGCTGGGCGGAGCTGGGAAACCATCAATCTTTATTCTGCTTTGTATAGATGCTTTGTATAGATGTATATTTGTATATTTTTTCTTTGTAATACAATGTGGGATATACAGAGCTAACTGTTCACCTCCTTCCTCAGAGAGATCTCAAACCTGCAAACATTCTGCTGGACAGTGAAGGACATGTCAGAATTGCTGATTTTGACTTGTCTGTGGTTGGTGTCACTGAGACCTATAGGATTACAGAACGTGCAGGTATCATATCATACATGGCCCCAGAGGTAAGATTCCTGATATCCTGATATTAGACTGAATTGTAATGTGCATTATGGGATAGAGAAGACAAAAAGGGGTTCCCCTTTCATTAAACAAAGAATTCTTCCACTGGGGCCTGATTGCTTTCAGTGGGTCTCAAGGCCAGAACTATATCAAACAAAAGGGGGGGAAATTCTGAGAGTTGCAGCAGTGTTGGAGCTTTTTTGTGGATGACATTGAGGCCAGGTGTAGATGGCCCGATTCACTCCTTCTCTTTACCATGGTGAGAGCTTGTGAAGATTGAGCTATTGGGGTCTGTACTTTTATCTGCCTCCTTTATTTAAAGGCAAAACCTTTTGGATAGAGTGGGGGTATGGGTGCTCAACCTGCGGTCCTCCATCTATTGCGGAACTGCAAGTCCCATGAGGCCTTGCAAGGCTGATAGTTACAAGCATGACTCCCAAAGGCAGAGGCATGATGGAAATTGTAGTTTGGCAACAACTGGAGGGCCACAGGTTGAGATCCCATGGGTCAGGTTTTTATTGGTGTCCCCTTTGCGGAGATTCACGTTCTATTTAAACTGGTGACTAGGGATGGGCGAACGTTTCAGCCCGAGCATAAGTTCAGGCTGAACTTGCATTGTTCGGGTCATTCGACCATTTGTTTGGCCCACCGAACCGATCACAATGCAAAGCGGTGCTAAACAGTGCATTGCAAGCACTGATTGGCTGAAGCAGTGAAAGCTTCAGCCAATCAGGGCACAGAGCACTGTCAGAGTCATGATTGGACAGTGTCATCATGACTTTATCCAACCATGGCTCATTCCTGCCCCACAGTATAAAAGTATTCTTTCAATGGCAGCCATTTTCAGTGTGATTTCGGTGTGGAGAGAGATAGAACAGGGCTCTGTTCAGTGCTATTAGTTAGTTAGTGTGCTATACTGTGCTATTTTGCTTCAATTGTCAGTGTAGAATATTAGTTTAGTGTCAGTCTAGGGATAGTGTGAGTGTAGTGAGGAGGACCATCGTTTAGCTTTGCATAGTGTGCAGCTAGAGTAGGGACAGCTCAGATAGTTTCACTGTAGTGCAGTGAGACCATGTCATTCATACATACATTAGCATAGAGTAGGCACAGCTCATTTAGTTTCAGTGTAGTGTAGTGAGACCGTGTCAGTAATCTTTACATTTTAGTGTATAGCTAGAGTAGGGACAGTTCAGATAGCGCCAGTGTAGTGACGGTTGAACACCGTCTATTTGATTGCGTTACTGCCAGTTTAACGCCATTTACTTCTGTGTTCATTATTGCCAGTTTAACTCCATATATTTTTGTGTGTGTTATTGCCAGTTTAACGCCATATCATTTTGTGTTCAATACTGCCAGTTTAACGCCATATCATTTTGTGTTCAATACTGCCAGTTTAACGCCATATCGTTTTGTGTGCATTACTGTCAGTTCAAGGCCATATCGTTTTGCATGCATTACTGCCAGTTTAACTCCATATAGTTTTGTGCATTACTGCCAGTTTAACGCCATTTATGTCTGTGTGCGTTACTGCCAGTTTAACGCCATATCGTTTTGTGTGTATTACTGCCAGTTTAACGCCATATAGTTCTGTGTGCGTTACTGCCAGTTTAATGCCATATCGTTTTGTGTGCGTTACTGCCAGTTTAACGCCATATAGTTCTGTGTGCGTTACTGCTAGTTTAACACCATATAGTTTTGCACGTGTTACTGCCAGTTTAACGCCATATAGTTCTGTGTGCGTTACTGCCAGTTTAACGCCATATAGTTTTGTGTGTATTACTGCCAGTTTAACGCCATATAGTTCTGCGTGCGTTATTGCCAGTTTAACGCCATATAGTTCCGTGTGCGTTACTGACAGTTTAATGCCCCGTACACACGGTCGGATTTTCCGATGGAAAATGTCCGATCGGAGCGTGTTGTCGGAAATTCCGACCGTGTGTGGCCTCCATCGGACATTTTCCATCGGATTTTCCGACACACAAAGTTGGACAGCAGGAGATAAAATTTTCCGACAACAAAATCCGTTGTCGGAAATTCCGATCGTGTGTACACAAGTCCGATGGACAAAGTGCCACGCATGCTCAGAATAAATAAAGAGATGAAAGCTATTGGCCACTGTCCCGTTTATAGTCCCGACGTACGTGTTTTACGTCACCGCGTTTAGAACGATCGGATTTTCCGACAACTTTGTGTGACCGTGTGTATGCAAGACAAGTTTGAGCCAACATCCGACGGAAAAAATCCTAGGATTTTGTTGTCGGAATGTCCGAACAAAGTCCGACCGTGTGTACGGGGCATAACACCACATTGTTTTGTGTGCATTACTACCAGTTTAACACCATAAAATTTGTGTGCGTTACTTCCAGTTTAATGTCATATAATTTTGTGTGTGTTACTGCTAGTTTAACGCCGTATAGTTTTGTGCATTACTGCCAGTTTAATTTAATTTACTTCTGTGTGCGTTGCTGCCAGTTTAACACGATATAGTTTTGCATGCGTTACTGCCAGTTTAATGCCATATAGATCTGTGTGCGTTACTGACAGTTTAATGCTATATCGTTTTGTGTGCATTACTGCCAGTCTAACTCCATATAATTTTGTATGCGTTACTGCCAGTTTAACGCCATATAGTTCTGTGTGTGTTACTGCCAGTTTAACGCCATATAGTTCTGTGTGTGTTACTGCCAGTTTAACATCATATAGTTTTGTGTGCATTATTGTCAGTTTAACGTAAGATAGTTCTGTGCTTCACTGTATGTTTGGCGCATTATATTACAGTATATTATAATGTATCCATGGAGTGTGCCTGTGTAGTGTGAGTACTCAAATTAAAGTGCACCAAACACTTCTTTACATTGATTAAAGTGCATCTACATACAGATTTCAACTTCTTTACATTTGCTTATAAGCACCGCCCCCTCCCACCTAATAATGCACGGGAGGACAACAAGGAGAGGCAAATGTTCCCTTGGCACTGTAAGGGGGCCAGCAACAAATGTGTCTACAGGCAAAGGTGTACGTGGTGGTCAGTCCTCAGGCATCATTTCCTCTGTTTAGTGAGTTTGCCCATACTATCCAGCTACAGCATGCAGAGGAAGTGGTGGACTGGCTTACTAAACCTTCCTAATCTTCCTCATCCTCTTTCATGCAAGCAGAGACAAGTGTGCAGTCCCCTGAAGTTGCCAGAGTGGATAAACCTGCTTCCTTGTCCACATCTATTCCTTCCATAGCCCCAACATCAGCCATTGAGGAGTCTGCTGAGTTATTTGACAACAGCGTCAGCCACTTGCTCCTTGATGATGCCCAACCAACTGGATTCAGATATTGGTTCTGAGGTTGAGGATGACAGGAACATGAGCCTAGAGAGAGGGAGGAACACTGGTAGACAAATTGGCATTCATGTTCCCCAAGCCACAGCGTATTGCCAAGTTGTCTCCAGTGGTAATGATGAAGATGGAGGAGATGATGATGATGATGAGGTCACTGATGCGACTTGGGTGCCAGATAGAGCAGAGGAGGAAACTGAAGGTGAGGCGGCACAACCCCAAGGAGGCCGACATCAAGAAGGAGTAGAGCAGGGGTGGATCCAGGGGGGAGGCGACGGGGCAATTGCCATCCCCGAGAAATTTGTTGCGGGGCGGGTGAGATAGCGGGTGGGTGAGATAGCGGGCGGCTCCGTGGACGGGTGAGATAGCGGGTGGCTCCATGGGCAGGTGAGATAGCGGGTGGCTCCGATAGTGGGCGGACCAGGTGGCGCAGTTTGTGGGCGGACAGCGCAGTTTGTGGGCGGGCCGGGCTGCCAGGTGGCTCAGTGTGTTTGCAGGTGAGAGTGAGAGGCTGAGAGCAGGCAGCTGGCCAATCAGTTAGCCAGGGGCGGGGGAGCAGAGAGATGAGATCATCTCTCACTGCCAGCCCTGCATCCCTGCAGTAACTTCCGACCTCACTGGGCAGGCAGCAGAGAGATTACATTATCTCACTGCTGCCTGACTCTGGGAGTCAGGCAGCAAGAGACAACTAAAACACCACCTTAGCAGGCAAGTGGCAATCTGCAAGGTGTGGCAGGTGACGTGGCAAGTGACAATCTGCATCTGGTGGCAGGCAAGTGACAATCCACAAGGTGTGGCAGGCGACGTGGCAAGTGACAATCTGCACTGTGTGGCAGGTGATGTGGCAAGTGACAATCCGCAACGTGTGGCAGGAGACGTGGCAAGTGACAATTCGCAATGTGTGGCAGGTGACATGGCAAGTCGCAATCCGCAAGGTGTGGCATGTGACATGGCAAGTAACAATCCACAAGGTGTGGCAGGTGACGTGACAAGTGACAATCCACAAGGTGTGGCAGGTGATGTGGCAAGTGGAAATCCGCAAGGTGTGGCAGGTGACGTGGCAAGTGACAATCCACAAGGTGTGGCAGGCGACGTGGCAAGTGACAATTCGCAATGTGTGGCAGGTGACGTGGCAAGTGACACACTCAGGGCTCCCACTGATTCTGCATTATGGTGAGTTGAACTATTTCATTTTATAATATAATGTAATTATAGAAATATTGCGCTTCAATCACGCTGACACTGTAACAACCATGGTGCCGGGATGATTGAAGCACCAAAACCAGCCGTTTCCTTAATAAATTGCCAACAAAAAAAACAGATTTTCTGACAGTGCCCCTCCCGAGACTGGACTCTGGATCCACCCCTGGAGTAGAGTAGAGAGCAGCTACCCTATTCCATTACATTCTGCAGCTGTTATCTCCCCGTAAGGCCGTTCCATCTCTCTATAATCACGTGGAAGGGAATGTTCTGGCATCGTTGGACAAGGCAGTCAGCCCTAAAATCCACCTTACTGCTGACACGTGGTCCAGCAGGCATGGGCATGGGCAGGGATGATATATTTAATTCACAGCACACTGGGTAATGCTGCTTGCAGTTCTAAAGGATGCAGGACAGGGCTTGGTGCTGCAGCTTGTTGTGCCCCCATGTCTCTATACAGCTGGTGGTAATGATGCCAGACCTGTGAGCTCTACCCCCTCCTCCTCCTTCTCCTCCTCCTCCACCACCTCCATGCCCTCCTCTGCAGAATTATCCTATGAACATTAGGTACCCCCTAAGTGTTCAAAGGGTTACTCCCAGAGTCAGGCTAAAAGGTGCCATGCAGTGCTTCAGCTGGTGGGTTTAGGGGACAGGAACCACACTGGAGCAGAGATTCTTGCAGCTCTGCAGGGACAGGCCCAGAGGTGGTTCACACCATGCCAGTTGGAGCCAGCAATGGTGGTGTTCGATAATGGCTCAAACCTCCTGTCCACCTTAGACAGATAAAGTTGACACATGTGCCATGCCTGGCACATGTCCTCAATTTGGTGGTGCAGCATTTCCTAAGTACGTACCCAGGGTTGCAAGATATACTAAAGCAGGCCAGAAGAGTCTGTAGCCATTTCAGACGGTCATACACAACCAGTGCTCGGTTGGCAGAAATTTAGCGGGAATTCCACCTGCCCATAACCTGCCTGATCTGTGACATGCCCACCAGGTGGAACTCAACTTTGGGAATGCTGAGGCGGCTATACATGCAGCAGAGGGCCGTCAAGGAGTACCTGTGCCAGTACCGCACGACGACAGGCTCAGGCCACCATGGCTTTTTTTCCCCATGCCAATGGCTGATCATTAAGGATGCATGCACTGTATTGTCACCATTTGAGGAGGCCACAAGGATGGTGAGCAGTGACAGTGCATGCATAAGTGACACAATCCCTGTTATGTTCCTGCTGGAGCAGACTCTGCGTGGCATTGTAGACAGGGCACTGGAGGCAGAGCAGCAGGAGAAAGAGGAGGACTTCCTTTCCTCTCAAGGCCCACTTTATCCAGACACCATCATTCCTATTTTACAGAACACACAGGAGGAGAGAGGGGAGGAGGATGAGGAGGAGGATTCTGGCACTTTCATAGGCTTTGAAGAAGAGGAAGACATGCGTCAATCTGTAAGTGATGGCTTTCCAAACCCAGAACCCCTGGGAGTAGTACATGGCTGGCAGGAGGAGGTTCCACATGCTGTCATCCTGAGTAACCTGAGGCGCATTGGGCAACCTCATGCTTCAAAGTCTGCGAAAGGACCCAAGAATACGTGGCATAAAGGAGAAGGATGATTACTGGTTGGCAACCCTCCTTGACCATCATTATAAGGGGAAGGTCTCAGAACTGATCTTGTCCCCAAAGAGAGTGCAGAAGATAAAATCTCTTGAGGACAGGTTAAAGAGGATTTTTTTAAATGTTTTTCCTGACTCCTGTAGGTTACAGTGTCATGGAAAACGTAGTTTTGAGTCTTCTGTTGGTCAAGAATGGAGCGTTGGAGAAGACGTCCGCCTAAGTGAGGCATTTCGGAATTTTTTTCGTCCTCGCCGCCCAGGGCTGTCAGCTTCCACATCCCTTCAGCAGCGTCTGCATCACATGGTGGACTATTACCTCGGGGCCAAAGCAGAGATGGAGAGCTTTCCAGCTGACGATACACTGACTTACTGGGTCATGAGAATAGACCACTAGCTAGAACTTGCCCAGTATGCTATTGAGTTGTTGGGCTGCCCTGCTTCCAGCGTGCTTTCATAACGGGCATTCAGTGCTGCAGGAGGTTTCATTACTGATCATAGAATGCATCTGTCCACAGACTCCGTGGACCGTTTGACTTTTATAAAAATGAATCAGTCCTGGATTACTATGAAGCCCCTGATGCTGATGTCACCTATTAAGTCTTTTTTTTGGATGTGGAATCTCTGCAGGACTTCGAGACTGCCTAGCTTTGAGGATGTTCAATCATTTCATTTGGAATAATGTTTTTGGTATAGGTTTCATGGGCACAATTAACACCCAAAGACCAATTTTTCTGCACCTGTTTGACAGGTGCATATCATTGCAATTATTTACAGCAAGGCCAATTCTTGCTCTCATCAAGAGTACCTCTATAGGATTACGATGGGAAGGCGCTACCGACACCCAAAGACCAATTTTTCTGCACCTGTTTGACAGGTGCATATCATTGCAATTTTTCACAGCAAGGCCAATTCTTGCTTTCATCAAGATTACCTCTATAGGGTTATAGTGGGAAGGAGCCACCGACACCCAAAGACCAATTTTTATGCACCCGTTACTTCTATCCAAAGTCAAAGTGATACCAGAATGTATCTAAAAAATCTCTAATCTTGTTCCCAGTGCACTACATTGTGGCCTCATCATACACACTGATCTCCCCAGCTGTTACTGAGCAAAATAAAGGCAGCTTGCAGGAAATTTTTTTTGGCTTTATAAATGCAATTATTGCTGCAGCAGATTCTAGACATGGTACAGATCTGCCACTTTACAGGTAGACTAAGGGGACCTCCCTAGACATTATATTGGAAGGAATTTTTCATTTTTTTGCTTTCACTTTAAAAATCAAAAAATCACTGCTCATTTAAAAATGACGTTTTTCACAAACTTTTTTTATTGATACATGTCCCCCAGGGCAAGACCCGGACCCCTACAACCATTGTATGCCAAAATACTTGCATATAGGCCTTCAAAATTGGCACTTTTGATTTGTGACATTTGGGTCCCATTGACTTTAATGGGGTTTGTTATTCGGGTCCGAACTTTCGCAGTGTTCGAAAGTTGTGTTGCGAACCGAACAGGGGTCCATTCGGCCCATCCCTACTGGTGACCATTGTCCCTGAAATGAAGAGGAAATCCAAAGTTTTGGAGTTATCCCCTCACTTTGGGAGATTTCCTCTATGATGGGAAGTGACGGAAAATTTTTCCAATGGTACTCAGGCAGCAAAAAATAATAATCTGCCAGGATTCCAGACCCTAAATGACTCAATACACTTTAAGCCCCACCTCCAACATCCACCAGCTCCGCCTCAGTTTGTTGTATTTTGAGTACAATTGTTGGACTCCTGGGAGGCTTCATACATCCCATAAGCCAGCATTGAGTCATCTCTGTCCTTTTCTTAGATTTTGGGGGCACCCCCACGCCATTTTTTTTCAATTTGGCGCAGGGTTCCCCTTAATTTTCATATCAGACCTGAAGGGCCTGGTAATGGACTGGGGGGGGGGACCCATGCTCTTTTTTTAGTGAGTTTTATCTATATTGCTGAGACCCGACAATTCATTACAGCCGCGATCAGTTTTAATTGACAATTTTTCCTTTAGAAATGTCATTTTGCTGTGGTACTGTTCTAAACACGGGAAAAATGTGCCACTTTACAGGAATACTATAGATACCTCACAGGCACGATATTTAAAGGAATATTTCATTTTTATTGTTTCATTTTATGCATTAAAAAAATCACTGCTCCTGAAAAAACTTTCGTTTTTACTATTTTTTTTCTTATACATGTCCCCTGGGGCAGGATACTTTTTATGCCAATAACTTTCATATAAGCCTTTTAAAATTAGCACTTTTGATTTTTCGTGTTCGTGTCCCATAGACTTTAACGGTGTTTATGTGTTCTTCCAATTTTTTTGCCTGTTCAGTATGTTCTGATCAAAATAAAAAGGGAGTGGGAATAGGACCCAATGTGTCCTTAATATATAATGCTTACATGTGTTTAGGCGAGGTGAGCTGCTGCATTAAGTCTTTACAATGTTGAAGAAAGCATTTTTTTTATATATATTATCTCTATGATTGACGGTGCTACATCCAGAAATCAAACTTGTCCTGTTCACTAATTATCAGGAATAGTTTCTAGCCAGAATTGCATTTATTTGTCTGAGATAACCAATGCTTTCTTCAACATTGTAAAGACTTAATGCAGCAGCTCTATAGGCATATAAGGAGTCTGGAGGTCCATGGTTAAGCACAATACGGGTACCGACTTGTGCTACCAAGGTTTCCCAGAACTCACCTCGCCTAAACACATGTAAGCATTATATATTAAGTCACACTTAATGACTTGAGATGATTGACACGTGTGGATGACTGGGATATGGCTGAGCTCATGGGCATGTGTTTTTAAGTGACAACGTTGTCAGTTTTTACCTTATGCAATCTCCTATTGTTTATGCTTTCCTTTTGTTTATTCTTTCCTTTCAATGATTAAAATGTTTTTCTACTAATTGTTCTAATAAAGTTATATCAGGTTAAACCGCAGTTTGTTCCTTTTCCTTCACTGAAGGTAAGGACACCTTGGGTCCTATTCCCACTCCCCTTTTATTTTGACTACTTCCCCTGTTCTGACAAGGAACACCACCCTATTAGGTGAGCCCGTAACCTGTTACCTGAATTGACCAACAATACTGGTCATCAGGACCCCGCCCATTGTGTTTTTTACTACGATCAGTATGTTCTGATGCAAACAGAACCAGGGGTGTTTGGCTCATCCCTATTTAAAATGTCTCTAACATCACTTTTTTTAGCTGTAGTCCCCTTTAAGGGCCACCTGCACCTAATTTAGGCAAGCATTAGGGGATTAAGGTTAGAGTTGGGGTTAGTGTTAGGGATTAGAGATAGGGTTGGGGGTTAGGAGGTTAGGGGGCTAGAGTTTGGGATTGAGGGGTTAGGGGGTTAGGCAATAAGGGGTTAGGGGGTTAGGGTTAGGCATTAGGAGGTTAGGGGGCTAGGGTTAGGGATTGGGGGTTAGGCATTGAGGGGTTAGGGGGCTAGGGGGTTAGGGTTAGGCATTAGGAGGTTAGGGTTTGGGGGCTAGGGTTAGGGATTGGGGGGTTAGGCATTGAGGGGTTAGAGGGCTAGGGGATTAGGGTTAGGCATCAGGGGGCTAGGGTTAGGGATTGGGGGTTAGGCATTAGGATGTTAGGCATTAGGGGGTTAGAGTTAAGGGGCTAAGGTTATGGATTGAGGGGTTAGGCATTAGGAGGTTAGGGCTAGGGTGAGGCAGTGGGGATTTCAATCTCTGAACTGGTAGAGCGGCTTACCTGTGCCTGACAATACAGGATCGCAGGAGATAGGTACAGCGGGACCTTGAGTTGCAGTTTTAGGTCACCTGACAGATTTTCTGTAAAAGTGAACTTACACTTACCTCTGCACACCTGTGACCTATACTCAGCTGTAGGGATGAGCTTCGAGTTCGAGTCGAACTCATGTTCTACTCGAACATTGGCTGTTCGCAAGTTCGCCGAACAGCGAACAATTTGGGGTGTTCGCGGCAAATTCGAATGCCGCGGAACACCCTTTAAAAGTCTATGGGAGAAATCAAAAGTGCTAATTTTAAAGGCTTATATGCAAGTTATTGTCATAAAAAGTGTTTGGGGACCCGGGTCCTGCCCCAGGGGACATGGATCAATGCAAAAAAAAGTTTTAAAAACGGACGTTTTTTCAGGAGCAGTGATTTTATTAATGCTTAAAGTCAAACAATAAAAGTGTAATATCCCTTTAAATTTCGTACCTGGGGGGTGTCTATAGTATGCCTGTAAAGGGGCGCATGTTTCCCGTGTTTAGAACAGTCTGACAGCAAAATGACATTTGGAAGGAAAAAACTCATTTAAAACTAGCTGCGGCTATTGCATTGCCGACAATACACATAGAAGTTCATTGATAAAAACGGCATGGGAATTCCCCACAGGGGAACCCCGAACCAAAATAAAAAAAAAAAAATGATGTGGGGGTCCCCCTAAATTCCATACAAGGCCCTTCAGGTCTGGTATGGATATTAAGGGGAACCCCAGCCAAAATTGAAAAAAAAAATTGACGTGGGGTTCCCCCTAAATTCCATACCAGACCCTTCAGGTCTGGTATGGATTTTAAGGGGAACCCCGCGCCAAAAAAAAAAAAAAAAAAACGGCGTGGGGTCCCCCTAAAAATCCATACCAGACCCTTATCCGAGCACGCAACCTGGCAGGCCGCAGGAAAAGAGGGGGGGACGAGAGTGCGGCCCCCCCCCCCTCCTGAACCGTACCAGGCCACATGCCCTCAACATTGGGAGGGTGCTTTGGGGTAGCCCCCCAAAACACCTTGTCCCCATGTTGATGAGGACAAGGGCCTCATCCTCACAACCCTGGCCGGTGGTTGTGAGGGTCTGCGGGCGGGGGGCTTATCGGAATCTGGAAGCCCCCTTTAACAAGGGGACCCCCAGATCCCGGCCCCCCCCCTGTGTGAAATGGTAAGGGGGTACTTACCCCTACCATTTCACTAAAAAACTGTCAAAAATGTTAAAAATGACAAGAGACAGTTTTTGACAATTCCTTTATTTAAATGCTTCTTCTTTCTTCTTTCTTCCTTCATCTTCTTCTGGTTCTTCTGGCTCTTCTGGTTCTTCCTCCGGCGTTCTCGTCCAGCATCTTCTCCGCGGCGTCTTCTATCTTCTTCTCCTCGGGCCGCTCCGCACCCATGAGGGGGGGAGGCTCCCGCTCTTCTCTTCATCTTCTTCTCTTCTTCATCTTCTTCTTCATCTTCTTCTTCTTCTTCCTTCTTCTCTTCTTCTCTTCTTCTCTTCTTCCTGTCTTCTGCGGGCCGCTCCGCAATCCATGCTGTGGCATGGAGGGAGGCTCCCGCTGTGTGACGGCGTCTCTTCGTCTGACGGTTCTTAAATAACGGGGGGCGGGGCCATCCGGTGACCCCGCCCCCCTCTGACGCACGGTGACATGACGGGACTTCCCTGTGGCATTCCCCGTGACGTCACAGGGAAGTCCCTCAAGTCACCGTGCGTCAGAGGGGGGCGGGGTCACCGGATGGCCCCGCCCCCCGTTATTTAAGAACCGTCAGACGAAGAGACGCCGTCACACAGCGGGAGCCTCCCACCATGCCAGCATGGCTGCGGAGCGGCCCGGAGAAGACAGGAAGAAGAGAAGAAGGAAGAAGAAGAAGAAGATGAAGATGAAGAAGAAGATGAAGAAGAGAAGAAGATGAAGAGAAGAGCGGGAGCCTCCCCCCTCATGGGTGCGGAGCGGCCCGAGGAGAAGAAGATAGAAGACGCCGCGGAGAAGATGCTGGACGAGAACGCCGGAGGAAGAACCAGAAGAGCCAGAAGAACCAGAAGAAGATGAAGGAAGAAAGAAGAAGCATTTAAATAAAGGAATTGTCAAAAACTGTCTCTTGTCATTTTTAACATTTTTGACAGTTTTTTAGTGAAATGGTAGGGGTAAGTACCCCCTTACCATTTCACACAGGGGGGGGGCCGGGATCTGGGGGTCCCCTTGTTAAAGGGGGCTTCCAGATTCCGATAAGCCCCCCGCCCGCAGACCCTCACAACCACCGGCCAGGGTTGTGAGGATGAGGCCCTTGTCCTCATCAACATGGGGACAAGGTGTTTTGGGGGGCTACCCCAAAGCACCCTCCCAATGTTGAGGGCATGTGGCCTGGTACGGTTCAGGAGGGGGGGGGGGCCGCACTCTCGTCCCCCCCTCTTTTCCTGCGGCCTGCCAGGTTGCGTGCTCGGATAAGGGTCTGGTATGGATTTTTAGGGGGACCCCACGCCGTTTTTTTTTTTTTTTTTTGGCGCGGGGTTCCCCTTAAAATCCATACCAGACCTGAAGGGTCTGGTATGGAATTTAGGGGGAACCCCACGTCAATTTTTTTTTTTAATTTTGGCTGGGGTTCCCCTTAATATCCATACCAGACCTGAAGGGCCTTGTATGGAATTTAGGGGGACTCCCACATCATTTTTTTTTTTTAATTTTGGTTCGGGGTTGCCCTGTGGGGAATTCCCATGCCGTTTTTATCAATGAACTTCTATGTGTATTGTCGGCAATGCAATAGCCGCGGTAGTTTTAAATGTGTTTTTTCCTTCAAAATGTCACTTTGCTGTCAGACTGTTCTAAACACGGGAAACATGCGCCCCTTTACAGGCATACTATAGACACCCCCCAGGTATGAAATTTAAAGGGATATTACACTTTTATTGTTTGACTTTAAGCATTATTAAAATCACTGCTCCTGAAAAAACGGCCGTTTTTAAAACTTTTTTTTGCATTGATTCATGTCCCCTGGGGGAGGACCCGGGTCCCCAAACACTTTTTATGACAATAACTTGCATATTAGCCTTTAAAATTAGCACTTTTGATTATTCATGTTCGTGTCCCATAGACTTTAACGGCGTTCGCGTGTTCGAACGAATTTTTTTCCTGTTCGCATGTTCTGGTGCGAACCGAACAGGGGGGTGTTCGGCTCATCCCTACTCAGCTGACAGCAGACTAAAGCCCACTGTTGACCGTGTTTTCAGGATAGGAAATTATTTGCACTGGGTGGGCGGAGCCTGAGTGGGGAGCTGAGAGATTAGTTCTGCTCTGACTGTTCAGTAGCGGCCTTTCAAATGCAATTTTTTGGGAAAAAATACACTTTAATGAATTAAAAAAAACTAAACAGTAAAGTTAGTCCAATTTCTTTGTTTAATGTGAAAGAAGATGTTACGCCATGAGAATCGAGATCTTTATATTATTAAGAAAAATTGTGATTCTCATTTTAGCGAGAATCCTGCAGCTCTAATGTCAGTGCATTTAAATTATTTACAGTTCCCTAGGACATTGCTAACTTTAACATCCCCTAATCAATACATTTTATTTAAGAGACAGGAACACCATGGATTTTTATGAAGTTCAGGCAATAGCTAAATATCCCTGGGTTGTGCAAGCCTTGTTCATAATAAAGAGAAGCAAACATAGTGCTAAACACAAGCAGAGGTAGGCAAACACATAAATAAGCTGATAAGAAACAAGGCTAGAGAGAAAAATGAAGGATCATGTGGCTAGAAAGCTTGCTTATTTGTTGGATTCGGTACTTGGTTGTCTTTATTGAAAGCAGCATGTAAATAGATGATGCTGGGTACAGGACCACACAGTGATAAGAGGGGAGGAATATGAGGCATACACAGCAATATAAAGCAACATTAAATGACAATATCAATCTACCATATCATAAAAAAAGGTTCCTTCTGCGGTGCAGCACCAAATGAAAGCTGCAGCATACAAATGACTTGCAGCAAAAAAAAAATACATATTACAGTAGAGATATTAAGACTCTAACCTTCTTCTCAGCAGAAAGAAAAGCTAATATGACATTGAACTGTGTGGAGCATTTATCATGTATTTAGGAGTACCGTTTTATTGGTTTCTATAAAATAACAGGACATTATTAGAATTTTACAACAATACCTGTTTACTCTGGGGAAAGAGATAAAAAAAGAATTACACCATGGGGAAGGGAAATTATTCTATGTTCTATGGTTGAATTTAAGCCTATGTGACTGCAGTGATGTGTGTTAAAGTATGTGTAAACCCTAATTATGAACCACTCTTTATTTTCTCCCTTCTGGTCTGCTAAGTATTCCAAATTGGAGGAAGCTTTGGATTTGTTGATAAAATACAAATATTTTTATATTGATAAAATACAAGGCTTCCTGTGAATAGATGAGCAGTGTTTTTACCAGCAGCAGATGGGAACAGAGCACCGTATACTGTATGTAGCTGGTGTATGTAGAGATGTTTATTCATCTTAAATGCAACTGAGGCTGCAGAGAAAGGGTTAAGCCCCGTACACACGGTTGGAATGTCGGGACTCGGGAGACATCGTCCGATTAAAAAAAAAAATGGCCGACATTTGGCCCATGTGTATGTCGGTCTGTCCGACAGAAGCCAACCAATAGGCCAGCTTCTGTTGGACAAGCATGCTGGAAAATCAGCAGCTGACCGACTTACGATCAGTGCTCTCAGCCTCAGCAGAGAGCACTGATCAGAGTGTTCAGGGGGAGGGATGTCCCCCTGTCAGAACACAAGAGCTCGGCGGGGGAGATTGCTGTACTAACTTTGCATAGTTTGTACAGTGGCTCTGACTGGAATTGACAGTGGTGTGTAACAGGTTTTATAGCGGTTGTAAAGGTTCAAGGTCTTTTAACTTCATGCATTGTCTCTCTGTGTGCAGCAGTGCCCCCAGCCCCCCCCCCCCAATATTTACCTGAGCCCCATCTTGATCCAGTGATGTGCAAAAGGGCCTCGGCTCTCCCAGGTCTCCTGGGTCTCTCCTTCCTCATTGGCTGAGACAGCAGAGGTAGCCATTGGCTCCAACTACTATCAATCACAGCCAGTGAGCCAATGAGGAATGCCGCCTTCCGTATGTGAATGGACACATGATTCAGGAATGAGCCTGCTCGGGTGCCCCCATAGCAAGCTGCTTGCTATAGGGGCACTAGGCAGGAGGGAGGGGCCAGGAGTGTCTGCACCGAAAAAAAGAAGAGCATCGGGACTGCTCTGTGCAAAACCAATACACAGAGCAAGTAAGTATAACATGTTTGTTATTTAAAAAGAAAAAAAAAATAACTTGTAATATAATTTTTAAGGTATCTGTTTACTCAATTTCTTTCTGTGTTTCAAAAGTGAGACAACAGAGGTTTGTTTAGACCACTGCTATTTCACTAAAGCCCGCCCCCTCCCCTTTCCCATACAGGGATGTTAAAAAAAAAAAAAAAAAACATAGAAAATCTAATTAAGGGCCCATTCTCAAATATACTCTGCCCGCATGAATAAGTGATTAGGCACATTTTTGGCACGTCCCACATTTTGTGTAGGGCCATTTTATTGATCTGCCCTTTGCTCAAGAAACACAGAAAAAAAGTCCCTGACTCTTCTGAAAATGCATTGCACCAAGCCACATGGTTCTGCAGCACTATGAGTTATGGTGTGTGCGATTTGCACATGCATGGGAGGGCCATTAACAAAAATGGCACCACCATATGTCTGCTAAAGGGCAGAGTGTTTCTGTTCATGTCGAAAAAGTGCGTGATTTTGTGCACATTCCTGACATGCATAGAGGTGAACTTAGGCTTACTGTGTGAAGACGCAGCAGCTGTACAAACACAGCAGCAGGCCCTAATTTTATGAGTGTGCAGGTGTGGGCTGCACCCAACACCTTGGGGGGAGGCTGTCAGGTAGGTTTTATGGGGCCCCATGATTTCTAACAGAAGCCCTGCTTCTCTCACCTCTCTACAAAACATTTTATGTAGCTGTCAGGGGAGGAGGGAAGAGGAATTCTATACAGTGTCACTTTAGTCTACGCAAAGGAGGGTTTTAGAGGTAAATAAGATGCAAAAATATGTTCAATGCACTTAAACCTACAGGAAGATTTTTTTCGTTGCTGAAATAAACGGATTGGTGAAAGGGCCTCTTTAACACAGGTAATGCGTTGTATTAACGCACGTGTGTTAACTCAACATATCAAATGAGTCTTAAGTGTTTTAAACCATTGCACCCAGTTAGAATGAATCTTGAACTAACTGGCTGCAACATTGGAGTGCATTGGAATTGGTTGCTAAAATTAGCACATGACAATCAGGCCATAATAACAATTACTGCAATGTGGCTACTGATATATTGAGCCACATATGGCTTTTGAATTGTTTAATCAGATCCCTGTCAGCCATCAAGACCTCAGCAGGACAGTTTTGTCCAATTCTCTATTGTTCTACTGAGAAAAAGATAACCCAGCACTGTTCAGTGAAAACTCAGGAGAGAAAAGCTTTTTGAAGGCTTTGATCATTCATAATGGAACAATCAGAAGTCATCACATAAGAGTACCCTTAATGTGACTGAACAATCACAGAATCAAAACTCTCATCATGTTTTTTTATCTATAAAGTAAATCAAAGTTAATAAAACCTGGGGCCATGTTGTTTTCTGCAACCTAAATTTAGCTGTCATTTGAAGTACAGTAGGTTAGAGCACCTACTGATTGCTGTGGAATTCTTTTTCGTCCTTTATCCTCCTTTATACAGGCATGCACACTCGGGCACTGCAAACATGTGTAATGATCATTAAAATATATATATATTTTTTACTATTTTTTTTTTCTTTATAGTTTTGGATGGAGCGGGGGAAGAGTTAGAACTTCTGTCAGGTTTTACTGCTACCCGGGGATTCATTAGGGTGTTTATAGTCTTCCCCTGCATGAATAAATGGATTTTTAACTTCTGTCTGTGCTACTGTTAGGTGCGGGACTGTGTGTACTTTGCACGCTTTCCTGCACTCACAGCAAAAAACGCCATGCTGCTCATTTTCCTATGCTGGGAAACACTTAGCACTATGTGATTTCCCTAGGGCTGCATTTTAGAAACCTTCCTGTGTTTCCTGCAGGTACAGCTGCCCATTCTAATAAATGGGCTCCTGTACCTGCACAAATGTTGCCTCAAGGAAACTGAAATAATGTGAACCTAGCCTTAAGCCTGGTACACAGGGTCCAAATGTTGGAAGACATCGGACTGTTAAAAAAAACTGGCTACATTCAGCCCATGTCTGAGTCTGCCTGTCCGACAGAAGCTGACCATTTGGCTGGCTTCTCTCGTACCCAGCCAATGGCAGAGAGTGCTTATCGGAGTGTTCTGGTGGGGGCGCAGAACAGCTCAGCGGGGAAAATCACTGCACTCAACTCGCATGGCAGCTCCGACCGGACAATTATTTTTCATGCAACCACTTGAGTTGCATGAAAAAAAACTCATAGTGTGTACCAGGCTTTAGAGAGATTTCCCCTTTGTTCCTGCCAGGATAGTGAGTAAGGGCAAATCTCTTTAAGGGCTTCTTTCCACTTGCTTCAAAATGTGGCATTGGACACACTTTTTTAAAGTGCTCTGAACGTCAATCAAAGCACTTGTCGCTAAATAAAATGGTAAGCTCACAGTCCTGTTTACATTTGTGTTTGCTTTGCTTTGCATCACAAATGATACAGTATATCCCTTTCTTGGTGGTTTTTCCAACGTAATTCCGCTCAAGCTTGGCTTGCATAAACAGGGTCACATGAAAGTTCACTGAACTTTCGACCGTCAAGAACGTGGTGATGTACAACACTACGACGAGCCGAGAAAATGAACTTCAATGCTTCCGAGCATGCGTCGAATTGTTTTCGAGCATGCGTATTAATTTTGTGCGTCGGAATTGCTACAGACGATCAGAATTTCTGATCAGAACTTTTTCTGACCGAAAAATTAAGAAGATGCTCTCAATCTTTTGCTGGCTGGAATTCCGCCAGCAAAAGTCTGATGGAGAATACACACAGTCGCATTTTCCGACCAAAAGCTCTCATCGGTCTTTTGCTGGCCGAATTTCCGATCGCGTGTATGGAGCATTAGCTTTACATTATTTTGGAGGTATTGCAAGTAGGAGATATCGTAGGATGCACTGGTAAACCAACAAGCAAACCAGAAAGACGTAATCAGCATCAACAGTCACTTCCAGTTCATGTGTATTTATTCTGGAAGTGTCTGCTGCAGACGTCACATCTGGTGTGCATAAAGCAGCAGAAGGAAGATGAGCGGGTTCCAGATCGAAGTGGAGCAACTAGCAGACAACACACATGGTGTGCAACAGGGGTATGCTATAGCGGAAGGTGAGCGGGGACTGGAGAGAAAGGACTGAGTGGCAGAGGATTAGAAGAGCTGGGGGACCAGAGGATGGAAAACAAGTGCATGTGTTGCACAGCGTGGGAGCATAATGGCAGGAAGTGAGCGGGAACCAGAGAGAGGAGATCAGCAAACCAAAGGATCAACGGAGCTTGGGGTTACTACTGAGTGGGAGATCAGCAGAGCTGGAGGCTACTACTGAGGGGGGATCAGCAGAGCTGGGGGTTGCTACTAAGCAGGGTTTATCAGAGCTGGGCATTACTACTAAGCAGGGATCAGCAGAGCTGTGAATACTACTGAGTAAAGGATCTGCTGAGCAAGGGTATTAATAAGCTGGGGATCTGCTGAAAGAGGGTACCAATGAGCTGGGAATCTGCTGAGAGGGGGTATTACTGAGCTGGGGTTCTACTGGGCCCCTTTAAAACAAATAAAAAATCAACACACACACAGGGCATTTGCCGATCTTCATTAAAGCTTCAAAAAAGCATCAGTGAATCATCACAAGCATCAAAACCACATAAAAAAAGGCATATTGAAGCAGTAGACACTTTAACCACTTCTGGACCGCCTGCCGTCGTTTTACGGTGCTACTTTGAAAAGGAATACCGTTGTCATGGTAGCAGCTAGCTACCATAACCCCAGTATCCTCTTCAAGTGTGGGTGGTCTGCTTCAAGATAAAAGCGGTCTCTGCAGCAGATTCGCAGCGAGATCACTTTTATTTGCGGTGGGAGAGGGCCCCCCTCCCACCGCTCTCCGGTGCCCTCCATCGCTTACCGGAGCTGTCAGTAGGGATTGGATCCTCTCCATAGCCTGACATGGAGACAAGTGAGGGGAAGATGGCCCCTACCCATCTCCATATCATTGCAGGGCGGAAGCGACGTCAAAATGTCACTTCCGCCCATAGCTCTTAAAGGGACCTTTTTTTTTTTTTAAATGACATAAAATTAATTTGTATTTTTTTATTACATTTTAGTGTAAATATGAGATCTGAGATCTTTTTGACCCCAGATCTCATATTTAGGAGGTCCTGTCATGCTTTTTTTCTATTACAAGGGATGTTTACATTCCTTGTAATAGGAATAGAGATGACCCATTTTTTTTAAAGAACAGTGTAAAAAATTAAAATAAAAGGTGAAATAAATAAGAAAAAAAAATTTTTTAAACACGCCCCGTCCCGCCGAACTCGCGTGCAGAAGCGAACGCATACGTGAGCAGCGTCCGCATATGAAAATGGTGTTCAAACCACACATGTGAGGTATCGCCGCAATCGTTAGAAGCAGAGCAATCATTTTAGCCCTAGAACTCCTCTGTAACTCAAAACAGGCAACCGGTAGAATTTTTTAAACGTCGCCTATGGAGATTTTTAAGGGTAAAAGTGTGTCGCCATTCCACGAGCGGGCACAACTTTGAAGCATGATCAATTTACTTGGTGTAACATTATCTTTCACAATATAAGAAAAATTGGGCTAACTTTACTGTTGTTTTATTTTTTAATTAAAAAAAGTGATTTTTTTTCCAAAAAAAGTGCGCTTGTAAGACCGCTGTGCAAATATGGTGCGAAAAAAAGTATTGCAACAACCGCCATTTTATTCTCTAGGATGCTAGAAAATATATATATATAATGTTTGGGGGTTCTAAGTAATTTTCTAGCAAAAAACACAGTTTTTAACTTGTAAACATCAAATCTCAGAAAGTGGTTAATGTGTGTTGAAGGTGAAGCAAGTATAAATGAGCACTAATAGAACCATGGACATCAATAACTCCTGACAAGGGTTCAAATCCTTCACTGCTCAAACAATGCAGTGTGGTGTGGTGCATTTTTGGAAAAGGGTCAAAATGCAACATGCGGGAATGTGCGGGAAATACATGTGTGTACGCAGGCTCGGCTGCACCTGTAGGTGTGAACCTAGCCTAAGGGCTTGTTTTCACTTGTGGTTGGGGGACACGGTAAAACAAGCGGTTGAGACACTTTTTTACCAACCGCAACTGCTCCCCCTTAAGCTGCAAAGACAGCTGATGGGGGTGTACACATGCCGCAATAACAATTACCACCTGCCAAATGCAGCCCATTAAAATGCAATGCATGCGGGTGCAGCTTTAATAATTCAAGTGGGCAATGAGGATGCAACATATTGTCACCTCACTGCCTGTCAAAGGCCCTTTGAAAAGTGATCCACTGCAGATTGCTTTTCAGAGGGTTAAAGCTAGTGTGGACTAGCCCTAAAACAGCAAAAAAAAAAAATTCAAGTACCGTATCATTTGTAACAATAGTTACACCATGCAAACAGCCAGAGCATTACTATTTAACCATATTATAACCAAATATTCGGTTTCCCCTAGCTGCAAATCAAGAGAACACGGTGTCAGAAAGGAACAGTGAAGTGCAATTTTTACAACACATTTCAGATTTTAGCTGCTGATTCAGAGATTCCTACATTTTTCATTTTCTCTCCAGTCCTTGCAAAATAAGTGGGATAAGTGTGTATTACTGTCAGATACAGATAATACTGCATATTGAAGCTTTTTTCTTTTTTTACTGATAACTCAGTGTCATAACATACAAAAAATCATAACATTTCTTTCATAGTAGAAGTAATAGTTTCTTTGAGATGATGTTCCTGTTACGGGCTGTTCATTTAAGAGATCAGTCAGTATTATTCATCACCGTAAGTACTGCACATAATCAGTCTGGAAGTTATGTGGTTTGGTTGCCCTTTTCTTCTTGTAACCATGACAACCATCAACCTGAACTTGACACCCTGCCACCCACAATTCCGAGCAGAGCTGGCCAATTTAATTTTAAAATACAGGGAACCATTCAGACTAACATGGAAGGCAGCAGAATCTTTTTTATAAAGCTTGATATATATCTAAAGCCAAAACTTTTTTTTAGTTTTGGAAGTGTTTAAAGCTGAACTCCAGGAATTCAGCCAGTTTTTAAAATGTGCCAGATTACTATGGCTTAAGTCCATTAAGGTGCATGCCACCTCCTGAACTAATCTTTTTCATTTACAATTGACTGTTTTACTAAACACTGAGAGTACAGCTTTTGCTATACTCTCAGCACTCTCCTGTCAGAGCTATGGGACTACAGTGATAGCTGTACTCCCAGCGCTCTGTAAAACTGTCAGTTGTAAATTAAAGAGATCAATCCAGGAGGTGGTATGCATCTTGTTGAATTTAACTCATAGTCATCTGCCACATTTTAGAATTCCTGTAGCTTTAATTCTATTTTAAGTATTTTATTAATATCTCTGTCCGAGCTGGAAAGATTGACCTTCTGGACAGAAAGTGATCAGAATTCCAAATTTCACAATTATTAACTGTAAATTTTATAGTGGAGACTTCTAGTTTGGTGACCACTGTCTAGGAGGAGAGTTACCCTTACTACCTGCATTTCAGTACAGAGTAGGGCCAGAGCTGTGTCTTGGCCTAGGCCTAGGGCGGCACTTTGCGGGGGCGGCGGCTTCTTGCCGCCCCCCCTCCCAGCACGAAACCCCCCTGACCCGTACTCCTCAGTCCCGACTCCCGCACATATACAGCCTACTGCCGCGGCCGGCTCCCTGACAGATGCAGCGTCCTGCAGCTTGCCTTGCTAAGTCATGTGCACTGCACTGAACTCAGCACTTGCCGGCGCGTACTTGGCAGGGGGGGACGACTGCCGCCCCCATACAATGGACTATGAGTGACTGTTAGTCACTCAGTCACTGGCCATATCTGGTAAACTGCACATACTACTGGCCTGACAGAGGGCGAGGCGGAGCCTAATGCTCTGCCTACCCGCCTTCGCGCGGCATCATTGCACATTCTCGGGGAGACGGATGGGTCTCTGTAACCACTGCCAGAGCCCAGAGGAGGAGGAGCGAGCGAGAGAGAGGAGGACGGCGGCGGGAACGGCTCAGGTAAAGATGAGAGAGAGTGAATGGTCCCCAGGTCCTTGATATATATAAATGAATTGAGTCAGCAGTCCAGATTAAAATCTTATATACCCAGTCACCTTTTAGTAATGCAGCCACTGTGCCATCAATTGCTGCCACTGTGCCCATGAATTGCCACCACTGTGCCATCAAACGCAGCCTTTGTGTCCATCAATTGCAACCACTGTGCCATCAAACGCAGCCTTTGTGCCCATCAATTGCCGCCACTGTGCCCATCAATTGCTACAACTGTGCCATCAAGCGCAGCCACTGTGCCCATCAATTGCTACCACTGTGCCCATCAATTGCCACCACTGTGCCATCAAACGCAGCCACTGTGCCCATCAATTGCCACCACTGTGCCATCAAACGCAGCCACTGTGCCCATCAATTGCCACCACTGTGCCATCAAACGCAACCACTGTGCCCATCAATTGGCGCCACTGTGTCCATCAATTGCTGCCATTGTGCCCATCAAACGCAGCCACTGTGACCATCCATAGCTACAACTGTGCCATCAAAAGCAGCCACTGTGTCCATCAATTGCAGCCACTGTGCCATCAAACGCAGCCACTGTGTCCATCAATTGCAGCCACTGTGCCATCAAACGCAGCCACTGTGTCCATCAATTGCCGCTGCTGTGCCATCATTTTCACCCACTGTGCCCATCAATTGCCACCACTGTGCCATCAAACGCTGCCACTATGCCCATAAAACACAGCCATTGTGCCATCAAATGCAGCCACTGTGCCATCAAACACAGCCACTGTGCCATCAAACACAGCCACTGTGCCATCAAATGCTGCCACTGTGCCCATCAAATGCTTTATTTATCATATTTATCATATTTAAATTAGGGAGGTGCATGAGTTTAGTCAGGCCTAGGGCAGCACAAAACCTAAATACACCACTGAGTAGGGCAATGCACAAACACTGAGTAATTAATATGTTTTTTTAACATACTATTTATTACAGGCACTTAAAGTGGTTCTAAAGTGGTTCTAAAGGCAAATTTTTTTTTATACTGTAATGCATTCCCTGCATTAAGGTAAAAAACCCTTGCATGTCAACTATTTTAAGCCCCCCCCCCCCCCCAAATACTTGCCTGAGCCCGATCTTGATCCAGTGCTGTGCCCGTCTGCAGCAGTGCCTCCTGCTGCTGTAGATCAAACCTGTGAGCAGAAAGTGGGAGTCGGGATTGAACAGTGCTGGCTCAGCTTAGGATCAAACCCACAGGTGTGCCTCCACAGCAAGTGGCTTACTTTGGGGGACACACTCAGAAGATGAGGACCTGGAGCCCGAACAGTGGATCTCAGAAGAACAGGTATGGAGCCCCCCTGTGCAATATAATTGGACAGAGCAAGTAAGTACAACAAATACCTTTACAATCAATTTAACACTGAGCATGAGATGGCATATACATGCAGCAACAAAATGTTGCTGTTAAGACTGAAAACTATGCCTTCTAACATCCCTAACTCTTTCAGGCAGTAGTTCTTGCCCTGTCTCTTTCCACCACTAAATCCTTTTGGCCCATCTCCATCATAGGTAGCCTTACTGACCAATAGAAATATACAGGAGGCAGGATAATGAGATCTAGCTACAGCACTATCAGGACGTGCTGGAACTTTGTTGTACAGTATGGCCTAGCAGTTGGCCATAACAGCAGGATTTTGGTGGTGCCTGCACTTTATGCCTGCTGTAATATTTTTTTTATGATGAGAGAACCTCTCTATAACTGATAGTTTTACCTTGATTGATCATTTAAAGCAGTGAGCTGATGCAGATGATAGAATGGCAGCTTTAAAGGCTCTACAGCCTTAAGGCAGCCATTAATGAAGCAATTTTCTTTCCTGCCACCACAGGTGACAGGAAAGAAAGTCGCTTGATTCCTCCATCAACACTGACTGTGTTGATGGAGGGAATAAAGTGATTTTCTTTCTTGCCACCCATGGTTGAAGGAAATGGAGCCATTGTATTCCTCCCTGGTGGGGGGATGTGGGGAGCTGTCCCTTTCGGTAGAACACACAGTGATTATTGCTAGCAGCTATAGCGCCTGGCAATAATCACATGAAAAATCTGACAGGCTGGTTGTACGTGAATTGATCGATCAACTTGGGTACTATCAGCCTTCCCATACATGGTTTGAATCTCAGCCAGTCCCTGCTGAACCGGCCAAGATTCGAACCATCTATGGCCAGCTTAACCTTGTACTGGTTCTTTTACTAAGGTTGACCATGCACTAATCAAAATCTTTGCAAAGCCTCATTTACTAGGCTTTGGAGGAACTGCACTTTACAAAGTGCACAATCTATTTCTCTTAGTAAATCAACCCCTATGTGTCCATGCACACTTAGGCATGTACATAAGATCGCTGACAGAAGCTTTTAGAGGCAGGAAAAAAACTAACTTGTGCTTTCAAGAGAGGAGAGTTTGGGCAAAAAAAAAAACAATGAAATGCACCTAAACACATGGATACGTGCCTAAGCGCTAGGCTCTTTTAACGATGAGTGTTTTTTTTTAATTCAATTACCAAATTAAATGAATATTCTGGCCAATGAAGTTGATAAATGCCCAAGTTCTTGACACTCCGAAATGTGTTTGCAAAAACGCAGCATACGCATGTTTTTAAGGCTCTTTTTCTCCAGCCAGGAGAAAAGCATTTACAAAAGCCCAGTATGCATAAGGCCTTAGAGAGGTGCATAGCTATTCCTGAGAGGTAGGACTAAACTACTAGACATGTGCCCGCTGAAATATTTTGTTTCGATATTTCGGTTTCGTCTGAAAAATTTATTTATTTAGTTACTCTCAAAATTTGTTTTTATTTATTTTTTTTCGTTAAAAATGCATTCGTACGAAAATCCGAATTAATTAGGGTAGAATCTGTCAATTGAAGGCTTATGGTGTCTGTCGGATGTTCAAAGAAGATTCGACAAAGCAGCTAAACCGTATGACGCCGCGATCGTACATTTCCGGTCGACCGGTTTGACTAGTAATAAGTGTAATTATTAATTATTATTACTAGTCAAACAACATTAGAATTCTTCTATAGCCTATGGGTGGAGCATTTGATAGTAAATGTCCGCTCGCGGGATTGTATGTTTTTAGCTGCTTCGTCGAATCTTGTCTCTATAATGTTGAATCTTTTCTGTCTATGTAGAATAATCTTGGACTAATAGAGTTAGGTTAGACACATTCGACCTCAGGTTTGATAGACACAGATCACTATTGTCACCGTCATGTCAAATCTTCTATCTATATTGAACTGTTGTCGCAACAAAATGAAAATTTAATGGATACGAAAATAAAGCTTTTTTTTATTTCAGATCTTTCAGATCCTGCGTGTTCATTATCATTTTGTTAAAACAAACACGAAAATCCCTGGAATTCGGACGAAAATGCATTCGGATGATAACAAATGCACATGTCTATAAACTATTATACCAATTTAATTATGGAGCATTGCATTTATACAAATGTCCATTTCTTACTGTTTTTTCTTGTTATGATCAAAGTTAAGATAATAATTGAAGTTAAATATTGTGAGAGCAATAAGGAGTTGTACATCTGTTATCACGCAATAAACCCCTAAGCATGACAGAGGGGTTTAGATATATGCTCCGGTAAATAGCAGTAACTATGCATTATCAAAAGGTTTTTTTTTTATATGGTAAATTTCTCAATGTATGCAGACTAATTTTCTAATTAATAAACGGATGTCAGTAATCTATAGTAACATTTTGCTCCCTTCATTTAAACCGTTCCGTTTTAGATTCTATGTAATTCTTCTTAATAGGTTTGTGCTATGTACAAGCCAGAATCTTTAATATATTTGAGTGGTTTATTATGGTTGGCAAAAATATATCTGTGCTCACCCACAGTAAAAATAAGTGTAAGACAATGTTTAAGACAATGCAGCATCACTTTACTGCATTACAATGGTACTTCTCCAAGCATCCTTCTGTGCCTCACCCACTGTCCATTTCAATAAGGGTCATTCATGTAATTGTTAATTCTATTACTACACATTATATATAAGCTGAGGTGAGGACTCTGCAGAGCAGATAAGTTAATTAGAATCTTTGAAGCCTTCTACTCCTCCCTACTGGTTTAATATTTTTTTCTTGTACTGAAGACTCCTTATCAATTAAATGCATGGTTGTTAAAAATCAACGAGTGTCTTAAAAGCATAATAAACATCCCAAAATCTATACAGCTGCAGATTTGAACAGCACACCATATGTTCAAGGCTGCATAAACTCCCTAAATATAAGAACTCACAGGGCTGCAGTAGTCTGCAAAATGTAGTTTAATGACAAGCAACTGAGAAAGGTGTGACAGTCATAATTTACAATACAGCAAATGCAGTCGAAACTAAAATCTAAAATAAAATATTTGTTGGGTCTAAATTCCGAGCTTAGAGAATATACTGCAATACATGTTCTAGATTAAATTCTGTGGTCTTATATTTGTGTCCTAACCTCTAGCCTTTTTCTTTATTTTTAAGCCTTGAATGTATGTTTTTGTGTGCATCTTCCTGACTCTTAGGCTGGGTTCACGCTGGAGAACGCAGTGGCTCACAGCAGTCCAATGCGTCTCCATTTACCATTTCAGGTCCGATGTCAGCCCAAATTTGTGGTTGAATTCGGACCAGAAACGGATCAAAAGATCCACAGGACTCCTGTGTAATTTGCACTGGAGCCGCTGTGGAGATGTGTTAATCGGCTCCATAGAGAGCCGGTCACAATTTCCTGCTATGCGAATTGGATGCAGAGAGACCTGCCTCCAATTTGCAATAGTGAGAACTCAGCCTTAATGTCTTCTTGTTTGGCTTGTCTTTTACTGTCCTGTCTTTATACTGCTGCATCCTTGTTATTTGTCTGTATTCCACTGTGATGTGACCTCACCATATAGTTTGTTTGTCTGTTTCCCTGTATCTTTTTTTGCCCTGTTGACGTCTGTCAACTTTGCTTACTCTCTGCCATTAATCATGATTCATTGCACCTCAGCTTAATTTTCTGTAGTATTTTGGAATCACATTTTTTCTTATGTTCACCTTAAAACCAGATTCTGGTATTCTTTCTCACCAGGTATGTGTAGTGCTACCCTCCATAGGAGTCACTGAATATAATGAACCTCACATTTTTTTTGGCCCTAAACTCTTCAGATGCCTCAACCTCTTTGACTCACCTGCTTGGGTATGTGCCTGTAAGGCACCACAAACCCAGCCAGGCAGTACCTGACATCCAGTGATAATTTTCTACAAGAGAAACAAACGGCAAATCAGATAGTTAAGATAGTGTAATGTATTGTGAATAAGGTCGACAGATGACCAGGTAAATGCAACATACAGTAAATTGAACATTGTATTGACATTGACTGACATACAGAGTATTGCTAGAAAAATTTAGAAAGTTTCTATCAGACTTCCAAAATCAGAATAAACAGTAAAAAGCCTCATAAGTGCAGCCGTAAGCAGTGGACAAATTTGAACCACCAAACAATGAAGCTATGCTGTTAATGTGCACTAGTGGTGGCTATGCCAGTGCTCAATTGACTGGACAGTCTTAGACAATAAAATGATATAAAATGATTGAATGCACACAAAGATTAATTGGGGTTAACAATGGTAACAGAAGGGGTAGACTATAATGTGGGTCTCCTGCTGGCTACTGTTGAGGTCCTTTAAGAATGTTGGTGCATTTGATGAAAGTCTACTTTAAAGGCTTATAGGCCATGAGTAGGCAGTGAATATCTGCTTCTTTCAGTGTAGTCCTTGGACACTGCAGTCAGTTGCAAGTGTACCTCAATATTCCTGCTACAGACACTGTGGGAGAGGTATAGGGCAATATTAATAACAGGGGAGCTGAGTTAGGCTGGGTTCTGCTGCCTAGATATCCTGCTTTTAGCAGCACTCGTGTGTAACAACGGTAAGAAGGTGACCACCTCACCAACTCCTGGGCTCATTGGTCTGATCTCACTGTGGAAGGAGCCCCCTCAGTTCTGCTTATGCCGCGTACACACAATGGGAAATTCGGCCAGCAAAAGACTGATGAGAGCTTTTGGTCGGAAAATGCGACCGTGTGTATGCTCCATCGGACTTTTGCTGGCAGAATTCCAGCCAGCAAAAGATTGAGAGCAGGTTCTCTATTTTTCGGTCGGAAAAAGTTCTGATCGGATATTTCGATCGTCTGTACAAATTCCGACGCGCAAAATTCGTACGCATGCTCGGAAACAATTCAACGCATGCTCAGAAGCATTAAACCTAATTTTCTCGTCTTGTCATGGTGTTGTACATCACCACATTCTTGACGGTCGAAAGTTCAGAGAACTTTTGTGTGAATGTGTGTATGCAAGACAAGCTTTAGCGGAATTCCGTTGGAAAAACCATCATAGCTTTTTCCGACGAGGAGTCCGATCGTGTGTACGCGGCATAAGAGTTAGCATGAGTTCAGTAATCTGTAGCAGTGAAACTGGATACCCACAGGTCTCTCAGTGGTAATGACAGAAGAGCTGTGAAGCAGACAGGGCTCCTGGAAGTCTCACGCTTGCTGGTGATTAGTTCTAAGCCCGCCTTCCTTAGCATCCTTGAAGGCACGTTCTCGTGGCTCCGTCTCTCAGGCTAGTGTGGCGCCAAGAGACTTTTCCCAGGCAAATCTCCTTAACACCCCCTTAGCTCCTCCTCTGCCTCCTATAGCATACAGAGATATGTAGTTCAGAAACCCAGCTGCTGCATTATATGGCCATTGATTTAAACTACACCTCCCAAGGTTCCCAGCATCCTGCACAAAAGTTTATGGGTTTTGTGGTGTTGTGTGGCATGCCTTCAGTATCTCAGAAAAATGATATAATAAAAGCAACCTCTCAGTCCTCATTATACTGTGATTCAGGACCTGGCTACATATGTAAGGGGGGTGATCATGCTGTAAGTTCTGGGTACTTCAGAGTGCTGTCTCACCTTACTTAAAAGGAAGCTTCCATTGGGAAAAGAGCACTCTAAAACCATGAATCCCTTATTCTAGTAGATTTCAGGTCTGCCTCCGGCTCTTCTGGCTCACTTACTGTGCATCTACATGTGATACTCTGACTTTTTACCAATGGCATAACTAACTTTCAAGCACTTTTTGGCAGGTTCTCTATTTTAGCCTAGTTAAGTGCTGCCCTAATCGGGAGGGATAGAGTTAATTATATTTCCTGGGTTTTTCTTGGCAAGCTTCCTGGGTCTGGAACTGCCACCTTGGACTTTGCCAATAATGAACTCTTCTCTGTGCAGGTATGCTGGAGCAGCCACAAGCCGGAGTTAGGGATTAGTTTGAGGAAAGGCTGTTACCTTTGTTTTCAACTTAGCATGTCCAGTTATTCAAGTAAAGCTTTGAAATCTTGTCTTTGCTTGGTCTGAAGTTACTAAAGGGGTGAAATGCAAGTAATCGCCACACATAGTCTACAGTACCACTTGGGTCAGTTAGACACATTGGGGGATGAAGAAAGCAATACAAGAGTTAATGCAGTACAGAATGCAAGGTTTAGCAAGCAGCTTGTTGTGAAGCGTGTACCTGTGAGAGGTGGGATAACAGGGGAGTTGTTGTTGCCATTATATCCCCTGGCGGTCTGTCTCCCATAGCAACAGGAGTGGATCAGTGCCCAGAGGCCCCAGCCTGGGCACAGGTATGGAAAAGGAAGAGTTAAGTGAGTGCACGCATGAAGACCACACTAGGTGCACAGTGGGACCCTGTTCTGTTACTGGGATTGAGTGAGACATACACTGTACATGGGGAGAGGGCATTGTCTCTGCGTGTCCCTCCTAAATGCAACAGTGCCAGTAGTGGTGTATATTAACATTGAGAGAGTTAACTAGAGTTTAGTTGTCTGTTCAAGTAAAGGTACCCCATGTGTAAGGCAGTGACCCTGTTCAAGGTGCCTAGTGTAGCCCAGAAGAACCCACCCCAGCATAGGCCTATGTGATCTACTCTTGGCGCCCAATGAGGAGAGAAACATGGAGGAAGTGTCACCCACCTACCCAACAAACTTGTCTTACTTCTCAGTCTGTATACTGACAGTTGTTCTGGTTCTTGACTACAAGATACCTCATGTTCTTTTCAGCTTCAGCATACTTGATAATGCCACTAATAGTACAGTACATCATTTGATCCTTGCTGTTCGGAGGCTAACGCCTACAATATAAAGATTAACCATAGCCTATTTAACACCAGCAGATCTCACCCAAGGCAGCCTGTATCTGCTACACCTACCCTGAAGACACCCTGATCAAATAATAATCACCAAACACAGGGCACTAGTGAAGCTTACCTGTTAGCAGTATTTCCTTCTGCCACTAGTGCCCATGTTTCTATTGACATTAGAAAACTGTCTGCAATCTGTTTGTGTAGTGTCTGATTATCTTGTTCCTTGCATTAAACTATATTTTTGAGAAAAGATTAACTTATTTTAAAAGCTAACCAATATCTGCTGGGTACTGTGTGTTGTAAAGGAAAAACAACTATTACTATTTAGAGTCTCTACACTACTACTTGAAGAATGATTTACCTGTATTAGTGGAAGACATTTCCATATGAAAGGTAAATATTTTCTTCTATGGTTACCTTTTTATATTAGAAGGGACCTACCTGGATACAAACATGGGGACTGCCCTTGCTGACTTTAACGTTTCAAAAGTCCAATTGCTAGAACTATCCATCAATTTTTGTTTTGCTATTTAGTGAGTCAGTGACCTGGAATAAGTAGGTAGGACAGAAGTCCCTGATTCATTGACTGCATGCTTGCAATGAATCTATGACTGTAGAGGGGTAAACATATTAGGTCTGGTAATCTTGCTTAAAAAAAAATCAAGTCCTGCACTTAGAAGCATTTTCTTTATCAACCAACGTGTGATGTGAATGGTTTAAATACTTTTGATTTATCCATTAATATACTTAGTCAATTACAACTCTGCTTTTGAGATAACTTATATAATAGCAGTAATCTGTCCTTTGTAAAAGATGAACAAAGTCCAACACATATTAAGGCAAAATTGCCTGTTGAAAAGCATGTCAAGAGCATTCATTCTGTTGTCCTCTAGAAGAGCAGATTGGCATCTTGAGCTCAGTACATGCCCTGGGAAGCCACTACCACCTGCTCTAATTGTTATTTTCATACCATGCCAGCTTGGGATTGCACACTCATTAAATAATAGAACTGGGCAAGTCTATCAGCAAATAGCTGCTTTCTGCCCACCATTGCCCCAAGAAATACAAAAGGCCCTTCTTTAGCTAAACAAAACTGTTGCAAATACACAGCTATAAAATAAAATCAAAATAGATTATGCAAACTATTTACATCTTGTGCTATTTATAAAAAATTACAAATAATTATTTACAAATAATTTGTCCAATATGAATATTTCCTATGCTCGTCAGCTCCATATTGTGGCAATAATATGGAGTTTTCCTGAAATACCCCAATCAGGAAAAAAAAAAAAGCATTATGGTCACTAGATCCGCAGTGTGAGATCATCAATGGCATTGCCGCCTCTGTCTCAAAAACGTGGAGTGAAATATTATAATGTTACTATTGTGCTGCACTGTCCATGAAGTGTAAACTTCTCCCTGCTTTTACTTCATTTATTCTGTCATTCTGTGGATCTGTGTATTTGTTAATCTCTCCTACAGCGTTTTAACCACCCATCATCAGCTAACCATCCATCAGGGGACAACCCTGACCTACTGAAGCTACACCCTACTCCTTTAACCAATATGGCAGCCTTCACATAGAATGCATACAATGCAAAACAAGGTATGGTAAGTCAGTAATGGAAGAACACGTTTGATGGGACAGTGAGGCTGCATTTGATTGGACACAGTGAGGCTGCATTTGATGGGACAGTGAGGCTGCATTTGATGGGACAGTGAGGCTGCATTTGATAGGATAGTGAGGCTGCATTTGATAGGATAGTGAGGCTGCATTTGATGGGATAGTAAGGCTGCATTTGATGGGACAGTGAGGCTGCATTTGATGGGACACAGTGAGGCTGCATTTGATGGGACACAGTGAGGCTGCATTTGATGGGACACAGGCTGCATTTGATAGGACACAGTGAGGCTGCATTTGATGGGACAGTGAGGCTGCATTTGATGGGACACAGACTGCATTTGATGGGACACGGGCTGCATTTGATGGGACAGTGAGGCTGCATTTGATGGGACACTGAGGCTGCATTTGATAGGACAGTGAGGCTGCATTTGATGGGACACAGTGAGGCTGCATTTGATGGGACACAGTGAGGCTGCATTAGATGGGGCACAGTGAGGTTGCATTTGATGGGCACAGTGGCTGCATAAGATGGGCACAGTGGCTGCGTTTGATGGGCACAGAGGCTGCATTTGATGGCAGAGTGGCTGCGATTAATGTTTTTTTTTCATAACTTTTCAGTTTGTTTGTGACACAGGCTGCATTTGATGGGACAGTGAGGCTGCATTTGATGGGGCATAGTAAGGCTGCATTTGATGGGACATAGTAAGACTGCATTTGATGGGACAGTGGGGCTGCATTTTATGGGGCACAGGATGCATTTGATGGGACAGTGGGGCTGAATTTGATGGGACAGTGAGGCTACATTTGATGGGACAGTGAGGATGCATTTGATGGGACACTGAGGCTACATTTGATGGGACAGTGAGGCTGCATTTGATGGGACACGGAGGCTACATTTGATGGGACACAGGCTGCATTTGATGAGACAGTGAGGCTGCATTTGATGGGACACAGGCTGCATTTGATGGGACAGTGAGGCTGCATTTGATGGGACAGTGAGGCTGCATTTGATGGGACACAGTGAGGCTGCATTTGATAGGACACAGTGAGGCTACATTTGATGGGACAGAGTGAGGTTGCATTTGATGGGACAGTGGGGTTGCATTTGATGGGACACAGTGAGGCTGCATTTAATGGGACAGTGAGGCTGCATTTGATGGGACACTGAGGCTGCATTTGATAGGACAGTGAGGCTGCATTTGATGGGACACAGTGAGGCTGCATTTGATGGGACACAGTGAGGCTGCATTTGATGGGACACAGTGAGGCTGCATTTGATGGGACACAGTGAGGCTGCATTTGATGGGACACAGGCTGCATTTGATAGGACACAATGAGGCTGCATTTGATGGGACAGTGAGGCTGCATTTGATGGGACACAGACTGCATTTGATGGGACACGGGCTGCATTTGATGGGACAGTGAGGCTGCATTTGATGGGACACTGAGGCTACATTTGATAGGACAGTGAGGCTGCATTTGATGGGACACAGTGAGGCTGCATTTGATGGGACACAGTGAGGCTGCATTTGATGGGGCACAGTGAGGTTGCATTTGATGGGCACAGTGGCTGCATAAGATGGGCACAGTGGCTGCGTTTGATGGGCGCAGAGGCTGCATTTGATGGCAGAGTGGCTGCGATTGATGTTTTTTTTTCATAACTTTTCAGTTTGTTTGTGACACAGGCTGCATTTGATGGGACAGTGAGGCTGCATTTGATGGGGCATAGTAAGGCTGCATTTGATGGGACATAGTAAGACTGCATTTGATGGGACAGTGGGGCTGCATTTTATGGGGCACAGGATGCATTTGATGGGACAGTGGGGCTGCATTTGATGGGACAGTGAGGCTACATTTGATGGGACAGTGAGGATGCATTTGATGGGACACTGAGGCTACATTTGATGGGACAGTGAGGCTGCATTTGATGGGACACGGAGGCTACATTTGATGGGACACAGGCTGCATTTGATGAGACAGTGAGGCTGCATTTGATGGGACACAGGCTGCATTTGATGGGACAGTGAGACTGCATTTGATGGGACAGTGGGGCTGCATTTTATGGGGCACAGGATGCATTTGATGGGACAGTGGGGCTGCATTTGATGGGACAGTGAGGCTACATTTGATGGGACAGTGAGGATGCATTTGATGGGACACTGAGGCTACATTTGATGGGACAGTGAGGCTGCATTTGATGGGACACGGAGGCTACATTTGATGGGACACAGGCTGCATTTAATGAGACAGTGAGGCTGCATTTGATGGGACACAGGATGCATTTGATGGGACAGTGAGGCTGCATTTGATGGGACAGTGAGGCTGCATTTGATGGGACATGGGCTGCATTTGATGGGACAGTGAGGCTGCATTTGATGGGACACTGAGGCTGCATTTGATAGGACAGTGAGGCTGCATTTGATGGGACACAGTGAGGCTGCATTTGATGGGACACAGTGAGGCTGCATTTGATGGGGCACAGTGAGGTTGCATTTGATGGGCACAGTGGCTGCATAAGATGGGCACAGTGGCTGCGTTTGATGGGCGCAGAGGCTGCATTTGATGGCAGAGTGGCTGCGATTGATGTTTTTTTTTCATAACTTTTCAGTTTGTTTGTGACACAGGCTGCATTTGATGGGACAGTGAGGCTGCATTTGATGGGGCATAGTAAGGCTGCATTTGATGGGACATAGTAAGACTGCATTTGATGGGACAGTGGGGCTGCATTTTATGGGGCACAGGATGCATTTGATGGGACAGTGGGGCTGCATTTGATGGGACAGTGAGGCTACATTTGATGGGACAGTGAGGATGCATTTGATGGGACACTGAGGCTACATTTGATGGGACAGTGAGGCTGCATTTGATGGGACACGGAGGCTACATTTGATGGGACACAGGCTACATTTGATGAGACAGTGAGGCTGCATTTGATGGGACACAGGCTGCATTTGATGGGACAGTGAGGCTGCATTTGATGGGACAGTGGGGCTGCATTTTATGGGGCACAGGATGCATTTGATGGGACAGTGGGGCTGCATTTGATGGGACAGTGAGGCTACATTTGATGGGACAGTGAGGATGCATTTGATGGGACACTGAGGCTACATTTGATGGGACAGTGAGGCTGCATTTGATGGGACACTGAGGCTACATTTGTTGGGACACAGGCTGCATTTAATGAGACAGTGAGGCTGCATTTGATGGGACACAGGCTGCATTTGATGGGACAGTGAGGCTGCATTTGAAGGGACAGTGAGGCTGCATTTGATGGGACACAGTGAGGCTGCATTTGATGGGACACAGTGAGGCTACATTTGATGGGGCACAGTGAGGTTGCATTTGATGGGCACAGTGGCTGCATAAGATGGGCACAGTGGCTGCGTTTGATGGGCGCAGAGGCTGCATTTGATGGCAGAGTGGCTGCGATTGATGTTTTTTTTTCATAACTTTTCAGTTTGTTTGTGACACAGGCTGCATTTGATGGGACAGTGAGGCTGCATTTGATGGGGCATAGTAAGGCTGCATTTGATGGGACATAGTAAGACTGCATTTGATGGGACAGTGGGGCTGCATTTTATGGGGCACAGGATGCACTTGATGGGACAGTGGGGCTGCATTTGATGGGACAGTGAGGCTACATTTGATGGGACAGTGAGGATGCATTTGATGGGACACTGAGGCTACATTTGATGGGACAGTGAGGCTGCATTTGATGGGACACGGAGGCTACATTTGATGGGACACAGGCTGCATTTGATGAGACAGTGAGGCTGCATTTGATGGGACAGTGAGGCTGCATTTGATGGGACACAGTGAGGCTGCATTTGATGGGACAGAGTGAGGCTACATTTGATGGGACAGAGTGAGGTTGCATTTGATGGGACAGTGGGGTTGCATTTGATGGGACACAGTGAGGCTGCATTTGATGCGACAGTGAGGCTGCATTTGATGGGATAGTAAGGCTGCATTTGATGGGATAGTAAGGCTGCATTTGATGGGACAGTGAGGCTGCATTTGATGGGACACAGTGAGGCTGCATTTGATGGGACACAGTGAGGCTGCATTTGATGGGACACAGGCTGCATTTGATAGGACACAGTGAGGCTGCATTTGATGGGACAGTGAGGCTGCATTTGATGGGACACAGACTGCATTTGATGGGACACGGGCTGCATTTGATGGGACAGTGAGGCTGCATTTGATGGGACACTGAGGCTGCATTTGATAGGACAGTGAGGCTGCATTTGATGGGACACAGTGAGGCTGCATTTGATGGGACACAGTGAGGCTGCATTTGATGGGACACAGTGAGGCTGCATTTGATGGGACACAGGTTGCATTTGATAGGACACAGTGAGGCTGCATTTGATGGGACAGTGAGGCTGCATTTGATGGGACACAGACTGCATTTGATGGGACACGGGCTGCATTTGATGGGACAGTGAGGCTGCATTTGATGGGACACTGAGGCTGCATTTGATAGGACAGTGAGGCTGCATTTGATGGGACACAGTGAGGCTGCATTTGATGGGACACAGTGAGGCTGCATTTGATGGGGCACAGTGAGGTTGCATTTGATGGGCACAGTGGCTGCATAAGATGGGCACAGTGGCTGCGTTTGATGGGCGCAGAGGCTGCATTTGATGGCAGAGTGGCTGCGATTGACGTTTTTTTTCCATGACTTTTCAGTTTGTTTGTGACACAGGCTGCATTTGATGGGACAGTGAGGCTGCATTTGATGGGGCATAGTAAGGCTGCATTTGATGGGACATAGTAAGACTGCATTTGATGGGACAGTGGGGCTGCATTTTATGGGGCACAGGATGCATTTGATGGGACAGTGGGGCTGCATTTGATGGGACAGTGAGGCTACATTTGATGGGACAGTGAGGATGCATTTGATGGGACACTGAGGCTACATTTGATGGGACAGTGAGGCTGCATTTGATGGGACACGGAGGCTACATTTGATGGGACACAGGCTGCATTTGATGAGACAGTGAGGCTGCATTTGATGGGACACAGGCTGCATTTGATGGGACAGTGAGGCTGCATTTGATGGGACAGTAAGACTGCATTTGATGGGACACAGTGAGGCTGCATTTGATGGGACACAGTGAGGCTACATTTGATGGGACAGAGTGAGGTTGCATTTGATGGGACAGTGGGGTTGCATTTGATGGGACACAGTGAGGCTGCATTTGATGGGACAGTGAGGCTGCATTTGATGGGACACAGTGAGGCTGCATTTGATGGGACACAGTGAGGCTGCATTTGATGGGGCACAGTGAGGCTGCATTTGATGAGCACAGTGGCTGCATAAGATGGGCACAGTGGCTGCGTTTGATGGATGCAGAGGCTGCATTTGATGGCACAGTGGCTGCGATTGATCGTTTTTTTTCATAACTTTTCAGTTTGTTTGTGACACAGGCTGCATTTGATGGGACAGTGAGGCTGCATTTGATGGGACATAGTAAGGCTGCATTTGATGGGACATAGTAAGACTGCATTTGATGGGACAGTGGGGCTGCATTTTATGGGACACAGGATGCATTTGATGGGACAGTGGGGCTGCATTTGATGGGACAGTGAGGCTACATTTGATGGGACAGTGAGGATGCATTTGATGGGACACTGAGGCTACATTTGATGGGACACAGGCTGCATTTGATGGGACAGTGAGGCTGCATTTAATGGGACACAGTGAGGCTGCATTTGATGGGACACAGTGAGGCTGCATTTGATGGGACACAGTGAGGCTGCATTTGATGGGACACAGTGAGGCTGCATTTGATGGGACACAGTGAGCTTGCATTTGATGGGATAGTGAGGCTGCATTTGATGGGACACAGTGAGGCTGCATTTGATGGGACACAGTGAGGCTGCATAAGATGGGCACAGTGGCTGCATTTGATGGGCACAGTGGCTGCGTTTGATGGCACAGTGGCTGCAATTGATGTTTTTTTTCATAACTTTTCAGTTTGTTTGCGCCCTCCCAAAAATTTTGAGCACCAGCCGCCACTGGTATGGTGTGAATACATTATGCAAGAAACTCTACTGAAAACTTTAGAGAAAAGCCATTAGGTTTTGGACAGGATTCAAGGATAATAAGAAAGATAATGCCTTTTTGCTGACCTCTTTACCTACTTACATGATTATTGTTAAATGTAAAATATAAAGGTGTCGTGGAAGGCAGCACACTTTAAAGACAACCCAGTCTCTGAAATATAGAGCCCCAAGAGAAATAAAATTATGGTGACGTCACTGTTCCAGGCACCCTCCTATTGTAACTGGACTTATCCAGAGGTCCCCAGAGATGGCATCTCAAGACGAAAATAATAGTTGAAAATGTGGTCTTAACTATTGTTACTGCTTACCTTGTTGACTTAGCCCATACATTTCCTTATTATAACTATAACCCCGATTAAGAAAATAGTGACCACAAGAAACTATAACGAACATCTGCAGAAATACTGTGCAAGGCACTCCACTGACATATAATTACCTTTTCAGAAAAAAAGGTTACTTGGGGTTAGACCACAGAGCACATTTTTCTTGCCTCCCTTTGTGATCTTGTGACATTTAAAAAAGTCCTTATAGATCAGAACACCTTCAAAATTAGATTTATACAGATTATAAAACTATATTCTACATATTTATCCTTTATTGGGTAAAACATTAATTTTTATAACAATGTACTTTAAGGTATACAAAGAAAAATGTGATAAGATAATTAAATAAAGTGTAGTCTACTGGACTCTTAATAAAGTGACCCTGGCCTTTACATGTAGTGGACAGAGATATGCAATTCATACACTTTATTACCAAAAGTATTGGGACACCTGCCTTCACACATACATTACATTTAATGGCATCTCAGTCTTATTCTGTAGGGTTTAATATTGAGTTGGCCCACCATTTGCAACTATAACAGCTTCAACTCTTCTGGGAAGGCTATGCACAAGGTTTAGGAGTGTGTCTATGGGAATGTTTGACCATTCTTCAAGAAGCACATTTGTGAGGTCAGGCACTGATGTTGGGCGAGCAGGACTGGTTCACAGTCTCCACTCTACTTCATCCCAAAGGTGTTGTATTGGGTTGTGGTCAGGACTCTGTGCAAGCCAGTCAAGTGCCTCCACCCCAAACTCGCTCATCCATGTCTTTATAGACTTTGCTTTGTGCACTGGTCCAAATCATTAGGTGGAGGGGGGATTATGGTGTGGGGTTGTTTTTCAGGGTTTGGGGTTGGCCTCTTAGTTCCAGTGACTTCAGTGACGGGAATACCAAGACATTTTGGACAATTTTATGCTCCCAACTTTGTGGGAACAGTTTGGGGATGGCCCATTCCTGTTCCAACATGAATGTACACCAGTGCACAAACAAGGTCCATAAAGATGTGGCTGAGAATGTATGGGGTGGAAGAACTTGACTGGCCTGCACAGAGTCCTGATCTCAACCCGACAGAACACCTTCGGGATGAATTAGAGCGGAGACTGTGAGCCAGGCCTTCTCGTCCATCAGTGCCTGACCTCACAACTGCGCTTCTGGGAGAATGGTCAAACATTCCAACAGGCACACTCCTAAACCCTGTGGACAGCCTTCCCAGAAGAGTTGAAGCTGTTATAGCTGCAAAGGGTGGGCCAACTCATTATTGAACCCTATGGGCTAAGACTGGGGTGCCATTGGGATTTGTGTGTAAAGGCAGGCGTCCCAATACTTTTGGTAAGATAGTGTATTTTTTACACCACTGTATCTTCAGAATTGCTGGTCCACAGTTACAAAATAATATATATTGCAAGGGTGTCCAACCTATGGCTCATGGGCCACGTGTGGCCCATGACTTCTTTCAATGCATCCCAACAAAAAATTGTAAGCGTACCTAAAAACATTGATTTGTTTTGGAATTTTTTATGAAAATGCATTTACACTCAGCGTGTATACATGTGGCCCAAGAAAAATTTGACAGTGTCTCTTTACTGGATTGTTATATGTTCTATCTTCCCAAAGGAAAATATATCACTCCTCATATCACGCCTTATTCATGTCATCAGTTTTCAGCAGCAACTATATTTATGAGCAACTATTTTCAAGGATGAAGTATACAAAGGGCAAAATTAGAACCAAAATATTTGATGAGCATCTTGAAAATTCATTGAGAATTGCTACCACATCCATCGAACCAGATATTGATGTGTTTGTTTATCAAAAAGTGTCAAATATCACACTAGTTTTATGTTGACCTCATTTACTTTTGTAATAAAAAATATTACAAAAAAATAAGTTTTATTACTCAGATAGGTCAGTGATCATTAACTTGTGATCTGCCTGACTTTTTCTGTTCATAAGCTATCCTTATTGTTATTTTGTTTTATGTGTGGCCCAAGTCAATTTCTCTTCTTCCAATGTGGCCCAAGAAGCTCAAAAGGTTGGACACCCCTGGTAGAGTGCATTGTTTATGCAACTTGTATAGACTTGTTTCAAGCTTGTTAGCATTTATCAGTGCAAGATGAGTTAAACACAGCTCCTTTTGGTTTATACGGCCTGGCTTCGTGAGTAAAGACACAGAAAAGCCATTAGAAAGAACTTGTCATATTAGAAGTATGTTGGCTGTCTTTTCTGACCTTTTTGGCATTGCTTATTTACCGGCTGTCATTCGCATCCTGTACCCTTACTATTTAGCAATTCACTGGTCCAGAACAAGCACGTAAGTGAGAACATTTGACGGACTGCATTGTGTTTTGAGCAATTGACTCATAATTAAAAAATCATAGGATGGGCATGTTTGCCAGGAAATCAGCAATAATAAATTCAGCAATGGAAGATAGCATGGTTGTATTATGACAGGATAACTTTAGGGTTATAGGACGGTGGACCAATAAGAACAGGAAAGCTGTCTGTGCTGAAATTTTATGGGCTTCTAACAGCATTCAAAACCCTGCATGTCTTTTTTTTAAAGCTCGGGCATATTTTATTTTATAAGGAGAGCCCTGAAGGAATATCTCAGTTCTTTAAACAAGACAGGACAGTTTAAGGTTGTAAATGTGGCAAAAGAAAAGATCTGCGATTTATCTCTCCATCTAACAATAAAATAGAAGCTGGGTGAAATATTACTGTAGAGGTTTGTAAATAGCCTGTGTCTCATTTTTCTCTCTGAAGTTATTCCACAAAGCTCTTACAATGACTGTCATGGTGGAGATGAGAAGAGACAGCACAATGTAATGTGCAGCGGAGTTTATAAAGAAATAAAGCAAGAGAGAGAATGTAATGGCTTGATTTACATTCCAGGCAAACAAAGCCAGCCAATTCTCAGGAGTACTGTACCCGAGGCCGTAAATACATATCAGAATACAGTATGACCCCTTATGCAATGTCCATCTATTACCTCATGTTACCGAACACTGTCTGATCTCACCTACTGCTGTCTAGAACTGAATTGTGTCTTATTTACAGAATATCTCTAGCTACTTTGTGCTGTTTAGTCTATTGTTTCTGTGATGCTGTAAATTGCCACATGAATGGATTGCGTGCTAGAAATATAAAAACAACATTTCCAATCCATAAAATGAAATTCTCATGGTACACCAGGGCTGCAAGTTTATGAGCTAATGATGGTTTTGTTCTCTTTATGTAAGCAGTTGACGCTAAATGAATATTATACTGGCATATTCGTTTGTATGGGTTTGTGTTTTTTTGCACTTGCAAATAAAAGAATGCCAAAGGAATTCTTTGACTTTTGATTTGTTGATGCCCTTCAGGCGAAGATGTAGATACAATATTGCACCCCATGAAACGAGAGAGACGGAGAGAACACATGGGACCCACAACACAAAAGCATCAAGCCTTAAAGGTTCCTCTCTTCAGCTGTAAAATGTTATCCAAGCAGCAAAGGCATAGGGTAAATATTCAAAGATGAAACAACCAGTTCAGGCTAACAATTTGTATGCAGTAATGTTGGCTATTCTTTTGGGATTCTGGTAGACTGTTGTTTGGCATCTGATGCCTAGTCAGGTTGAACTACACTGAGTTACATTTTGATAAGAGGAGAGTAAACCATCCACCAAGACTGAGATGTTCTGTGAATTGAAAACAAATGTGCCCTCCCACCCCCATCCATGCCAGGTATGTGACATGTTATCCATATAACAAAAGGGCTGAAAGCATCTGGTCCCCTGTTGTACTAATACCAGACTATATGCTGAGCTGCATGACAATGACACACAAATGTAGAGTACAAGTGCTCTTTTCACTAAGATTGGACTCTTCCTCACCATTAGCCATATGTAATGCCAGAATACAGGTACAACTTACCTGTACCATGCATGACGAACCAGTAAGAGGTAACTTTGACCACTTTCCCATTTACTTGATGCAATGGGATTGACTTACTAAAACTGGAGAATGCAAAATCTTGGCAGCTGTGCATGGTCGACAATCTTCTTCTAACGTCAGCTTGTTCAATTGAGCTTTGACAAAAAAACTTGAGCTGATTGGTTTCTATGCAGAACTGCACCAAATTTTGCATTCTCCAATTTTAGTACATCAACCCCTCAATGTAGTTTGAGGGTAGGAGTACATGATAAGCGGGGCATGGGATTCCCCCAGAATCTCATGCTCCAGCACTCCATTGATGTAGTCATAATGGGGATGGCAGTACAAGGGTAAAACATTGGTTTCCTAAATATCATCCTAAAAAATTATTCAACAATAATAAATTCATTTTAAAACTGGTGATGATGTGTATGTAAGTTTGTGTGTGTGTTTTTTTTTTCATTGACATTCAGTAAAAAGGTAAGGGGCCTAAGAATCCTTACAGCAGTGGCAGCTGGTGTTTTTTTGTTTGGGGGGCGGCAAACAACCAAACCCCCCGAGGCAACTCAACCCCACCACCCTCCCGCTGTCTGCCGGTTGGTCCATCGCCACTTACCCCATTTAGGGGACGGGCATCGGGCATCCATGGAGCGGTGACAGGGACCGGGCAGCTCTTCTCCCCCTAGCTTCCGCTGTACGTCTCCTCCCCTCCCTGCTTGTCCTTTCAGCAAATTGGGTGATGGGTATCAGACCCACTTGCCGATTGGCCAGGAGGAGGATCAATGTTGCAACAGCGAATATTCGTTCGCTGTTGCAACACACCTGGGTGGGCCCTGGACGCATCCTCAGCGGTTCTAATCAGGTGCTTAAAAAAAACCTAGCTGCTGTAATCCATGCACCCGGTGATGGACACATGAATAGGGGGCGGCCACGCCGGCCATGGATAGATTAATGCTATGCATGAATCTATCCATTGCATATAGGAGGTGGGGAGGAGAGAGGGGGTCGTGCCTGGGCGCCCCTAATGGACGGGGCACCCCTACCTTCCAGTTCCACAGACAGAAGGTAGCAAGCGACTTGTCAGTTCTCACCTACTGCAAATATCTCCTTCAAATACCTGTACCACTATTTATGGGTGCCACTTTTGTGAAAAAGCCTAGCTCTTATTAGCATTAACTTGCCAATAACTCTATGACTAATTTTTCAGTGTGACAGAACTAAGGACACATGCAGCTGCCCATTCTAAGTTCTCTGTCTCACAGCAAGGGTAATTTTTATGTGGATTTAAAAAGGCATATTGTGGTCACAAGGGGTTAATGTATTCCTCAACTGCCGCTTATTCTTTATATATGTTGTTCTCACGGTACAAGAATGTTTTCACCAGGACTACTGGGATTCAAGTTTTTTGTCTAACATCTGCCTATACCTTGCTCATGCTTGGGGTATTTTTTTATTTCTTCCAGAGAACAATTCTGAATCCAATAATTATTCCATAGGCATTTATACAGTATTATTGAACTGTAGGTTTCTTAATATAGCAAATTGCAGCTAAGAAAGGAAAAATGTTACTGAATCCCTAGGAAGGTGTTACTGACCTTTAAAACAACTGCAATGTCAAAGAAGTCAAAATCAGTAAAAGGATCCTAAACATCTTACATTGTTTTAAAATTTGAGTTTTTAGCTTGCAATGAGTAGCTTTGTGAACAGCAATTTTAAAGACTTTAAAGTAATATTGCTCTAAGAAAGTATGGAGGCTGCCATCACTGACCTCCCCCTTCTGAAAATACTTTCCTTGGTGCCATGCTAACTGAGTATCTTCAGTACTTTCTGAGTCATTGTGTCAAATAAATATGCAGACTTACTTCAACTTCTCTCTGGATTTCTTGATGTGCATGCTTGTTCCAGGTAAGTCACGCACTGAAGCCTTAGGATCTCCATGACTAGTATTTTCAGAAATAGGTCAGCAATTGGCAGCCTCCAGATTTCTCTTGGCAAAGGTTCACTTTATCTAACATAAAGTGTTTCATTTATTAAAGGAGAAGATAGTTTTCAAGTAAATGTGGGGAGACTGTAACTATTTCAATAACCTGCCATGTGCAAGGGAATAACAAAATTATATTTTGGCCTTCATTTTATTGGGCGATTGAAACCGTGTCACCTTATTTGCAAAGCTAAGTAAATATACCCTTTTGCTAAGTGAACATAGGAATAAACACATTTACTCCTTTAGTACATCCACCCCAAAAACTTCACTCCATCACCATGCTTTCATTTTTCAAACTTTACAAAAAAATAGCAACCACCCAACCTATAACTACCCTTTGCAGCAAGGTGCACATGGAAGGGCAACGCACATCGCAAACAAGCCAAATTGATCCTGTCCAACAGTTTACTTTAAGAACAGAGGGTGTTGTTTACACACATGTGCAAAAAGTGCCCACGTCAAGGCTCCTCTATATATTGTGCAGTCTTAACTCTAAAATTTCTTGCGTCACCATAGTAGGAGCACATATTACAATGGATAGGGTACGAGGAGGTGTGCCTGGAGGGAGCCCACCCCTCCTTAAAGCACAGAGACGCACGCGACACCCTGACACCATGTCTGGGTAGCTTTGTGAACAGCAATTTCAAAGAGCTTAAAGTATTTGGGCTAAGAAAGTACGGAGGTTGCAATTACTGACCTCCCCTTCTGAAAATACCGGTTCCTTGGCGCCATGTTAACTGAGAATCTTCAGTACTTTTTGTGTCATTAACTCATAACTAAATATGCAGATTTACTTCAACTTCTCTCTGGCTTTGCTAATGTACATACTTGTTCCAAGGTAAGCCACTCAGAAATTAATGAAGCCTTAGGAACTCCATGACTAGTATTTTCAGAAAGAGGTCAGCAATTGACAGCATTCAGATTTCTCTTGGCAATGGTCCACTGACACAAAGAGGTTCACTTATTAAAGAAGATAGTTTTCAGAAACCTAAGTAAGTAAATGTGGCAAAACTGTGCAACTTTTTCAATAACTTGCCATGTGCAAGGAAATAAAAAGAAAATTGCTTTCGTTATATTGGGTGATTGAAACAAAGACATGTCACCTTATTTGCAAAGCTGAGTAAATATTCCCTATGCTAAGTGAACATTATTTACTCTTTTAGTACATCAATCCCATAAACTCCACTCCATCACCATGCTTTCATTTTTCAAACTTCTCATCTAATTATTCTGATATACAACACATGCAATGCAATAAGGAATCCACACACTGTACTTTATCCTTCAGAATATTCATGGGTATGTATAAAACTTCAACAATCCATTCCTGGTAAACTATTGATTACAGTGCAATGCAGGCTGCCCTTTACCAGTAAAGAGGTGACTATAGTTGGGGACAACAAATCAATAATGATGTGTGAACCTTATTTTATAAAGCTGGCCTTCTCAATCACTTTTCAGATTTTGTTTCTTTCATAGCATACCACAGTAGTTTTATTGAAATGCTATTTTCTATCAGGTATCTGTGTTATGTTGAGATATCAATTATTTCAGATGAGTGATAAAACAAACCTCCTATCACTTTAAAATTCTTTTACACAGTTTTCTTATCCTTGTTCAGAGTAGTCTGTTCTGATTCTGATTAGTTGCTTTAATTTGTTCTGGATGCACTGCACAAAGAAGATGGAGAAGAGCTGGGATTTCAAATTCCTGGACCACTGTACCGGCTACATGGGCTCTGATAGCCCATCAGTACAGAGGGAACTGTTGGGGTGGGGAGGGTGTAAAGTGTTAGGCAGGCCATACATGGTGCAAATGTCTTTCCCGCAACCACGGGGTCAGACAGTGTTGACAGGGGAATCAGCAATTGTCTTTTCCGGGCAGAGGGGCAGGCGAGATAGCTGTCCTCGCCGGGAGAAGATAGTGATTATTGTTAGTGACTATAGAAGCCGCTACTGATAATCGCAGGAGAATCCAGCAACGATTGATCAATTTGGTACATTCAGCTTGCCCATTCGCCGAGATTCGTACCATGTATGGCCGGCCTTAAGCCAGGTACACACGGGCTGACTGTTGGGAGACATTGGGCGGTAAAAAAAAAAAAATGGCCGACATTTGTATGTCAGTCTGTCCGACAGAAGCCGTTCCTCCTGCTTCTGTCTGACGTGCATGCTGGAAAACCAGCATCCAACTAACTCCCGATCAGTGCCCTCAGCCAATGACAGAGAGCGCTGATTGGAGTGTTCTGACAGGGAGGAGGGCGTCCCTGTTTCAGAACACAGCAACTCAGTGGCAGAGGTCGCTGAACTAACCTCACATGGTTAGTACAGTGGCTCAGACCGGAGCTATTCATTTTTTTCCGTTCAACCCGCGGTTGTGTACCAGACTTTACTCTTGCAGTGCTGGGAGCACCACTATGTAGTGAAATAGATTTTACTGATATGCTGCAGAACCCAACCTCTCTCAGAAACATATCTCATTTGCACTTTTTATAAATGCAATTGCTTAGTACAGCCAGGCATTCATGTTTATGCTATGCACAGAGGCTGTAAAGGTGGAAAGCTAATCAGGGGAATCGTACATTTCCAGTTTGACGGATTAATGTTTCCTCAGGGGCATTTGGCTAGCTGTCAGCCTGACACATGGCTTTAAGATTGTTGCCCAGTGAAACAAAAAAATAGACAAATCAGGCAACTGTCCTTAGAACAGCCAGGAATTTATGTTTATACTATACACAGAGGCTGTAAAAATTGAAAGCTAATCAGGGGAATCATACATTTCCAGTTTGACTGATTAATGTTTCCTCAAGGGCATTTGGCTGGCTGTCAGCCTGACACATAGCTTTAAGATTGTTGCCCAATCAAATAAAACAATAGCCAGATCAGGCAACTGTTATCTCATAAATATGAATAAGACAGTGAAAGCAGTGCAAGGAGGTATGATGATATGCAAAGTGGTCTATGGACAATATGTGCGGTTGATTTGGAAAGGCTTCAGAAGACCACTGGTATATGTCTTTTATTGTCTAATGGCTTTCTAGAAGAGGATTGGTTTATCCAAAATTATATTTTAAATCGTATTAATATTATCCTAATAAATAATATTAATAGCATTAATAATGGATTTGTATATTTACTAAGTTGGCCATCACTGGTCTAGACTATTGCACATTGAGGCAAGTTAATATGTTGAACATGCATGTCTCAGATGCCACTAAATTAACTACACTAGGAATGTACCTATTTAATAAATGGTAAAAGGCACAAAACTGTAATGGAGAATATCACCAAGATTTATTGCCAAGTCAAGCCAGGTCAGTCTTGGTGATAAAGAATTTTTTAGGTGAAATGGGGTGTAAAGAGCCAGGGAAGTTAGCATTTTACACATAAATGAGGAATAACGACAAGATTGTTCATGCTGTAATGCATCTAATAAGGCACTTTGCAGCATGTAGCTCCTTCTTTCCTCGTCCTCTGACCTTCAGGGGGAATTCATTATTACCTAAAGGGCTGTTTTTTTGGTGCACCAATACATCAGGAAAGATGCATGCCACAGTCACTTTTATGAGTGGCAATTGTTTTACCACTTGCAACTGCTGTACCAAGTTCGCTAAGGGCTAATTCACACCGGTGGAAGTGATGGTACTGTTGTACATTGGGCCTGCCCCCGAGTGAGGCATTGTTCCAATGCATTGCAGTAGTTTTTAAACATTTGTTAAAAAATATGTTCCTGATATGTGCTTTACCATGTACTTATATAAAAACAAGTTTCCCGTTCTCTTTATATTGCTTCCTTAGCGTTCCTGACAGTCACTAGCTTCCCTATTAAAAACTGACCACGCTAGGTATGAGAGCACAGCATGGTCAGATTTCTGGCTCTGCTGAGAACTCAGCATGCTTTCCTCCAATGATCAGAATTGTCCTGACACCCCCCCTCCATGCACAGCCATACACTGGGTCGACCAGGGTGCTGCTGTTTTCCCTCCCCTAGCTCTATGAGCTTGTTATGCAGCTGAGAACAGAGACTATTTGATTGCTTATACAAAGTGGAAAAAAGGTATTTATAATGTATGTATATATATATATATATATATACATATATATATATATATATATATATACATGCCAATAGTTTGCCTTTCATTTCTATTTTAAACTGAATTAGTTATTTTACAAGGTGATCGTTTACATATATTTTAAACTAACACTTCATTGAACTCTATGCACAACTGCCTGTTGCGTCATACTGATGGATGTTGCAATGCTTTTAGGCAGCATGATGATGTATGAAAATGTCCCAAATGTGACCTCCATTTTCTTCCACTTTTTTTTTTTTAAAGGAGAAGTCCTGCCTGAGCTTGTTTGGCTCAGCTTCTCCTAAGGGTCACAGGAGTTTTTGCACTACCCATTTTCAGCAGAGCGCATTCTGAAGTCTGCTCTATGCTGACGTCACTGGAATCAGTCCAGGCACCACGTCATCACGACGATGAAGTCTGGATCCACCAGGTGCCTGGACTGATGCCTGTCTCAACCTCTCAGTGAGCCGCCGAGAGCCTGAGACGGCCGCTCCCCCTCCCCCTCCACAGAAGAAAACCAATCTGTGTTCACCCACAGAGAAAATGGATGTCGACATACTGTATGTACATCTGCCCACAACTGTTCATCTCTGAATGTCATGTTAACGGACGCAGAGGTTATTAATTAAAAGAGAAGTATGGGTTTTGTTTTTTTTTCCCTTCTATACTTACCTAGGTGAATGCAGTATTGGTCGAATGCTGCATCTTTCCCCCGGCATCTCTACACTGAGAACTGAGCGATCGAACACCGTTGATGGCTCGGGTTCTCACAGACCCCCGAGAGGAGAGGCCTGTCAATCAGCAGCTCTCCTGCACTGCTCCTCCATGCTCACTGGAGCGCTGAGCTGTGGAGGGGCAGAGAGCGGCCATCTCAGGCTCTCGGCGGCTCGCTGAGAGGCTGAGACAGGCATCAGTCCAGGCACCTGGCAGATCCAGACTTCACTGTCATGATGACATGGTGACTGGACTGATTCCAGTAAACTCAGAGAGAGTAGACTTCCGACCGCTCTCTGCTGAAAACGGGTCACAGGAGTGCAAAAACTAATTGCACTCCTGTGATCCTTAGGAAAAGCCCAGACAAACAAGCTCAGGCTGGACTTCTTTAACCACTTCAGCCCCGGAAGGTTTGGCTGCTGAATAACCAGGCCATTATTTGCGATTCGGCACTGTGTCACTTTAACTGACAATTGCGCAGTCGTGCGATGCTGTACCCAAACAAAATTGATGTTCTTTTTTTCCCACAAATAGAGTTTTCTTTTGGTGGTATTTGATCGCCTCTGTGGTTTTTATTTTTTGCACTATAAACAAAAAAAGAGCTACAATTTTGAAAATAACACAATATTTTGTATTTTTTCTATAATAAATATCCTCATTTTTTTTCATAAAAAGCAATTTTTTTCTCAGTTTTGGCCGATATGTATTCTTCTACATAATTTTGGTAAAAAAAAATCACAATAAGCGTATATTGATTGATTTGTGCAAAAGTTAAAGCATCTACAAAATAGGAGATAGATTTATAGCATTTTTTTTATTATTTTTTTTTTACTAGTAATGATGGCGATCTGCGATTTTTATCATGACTGTGACATTATGGCGGACAATTTTGACACATTTTTGGGACTATTGGCATTTATACAGCGATCAGTGCTATAAAAATGCACTGATTACTGTAAAAATGTCACTAGCAGGGAAGGGGTTAACACTAAGGGGCAATCAAGGGGTTAAATGTGTTCCCTTATTTGTGTTTCTAACTGAAGTGGGAGGGTATTGACTAGAGGAAGTTACAGATCGTGGTTCCTAGCTAATATGAACACACGATCTGTCACTCCTCTCAGAACAGAACAAGGAAGTGTGTGTTTACACACACTCGCTCCTGTTCTGTGTCTCGTGCTCGCGATCACTCGTGGCCGGAGGTCATGCGGTCTGTGCAACGGGCGTGTGCCTGCTATGCCGATCCCACGAGCAGATGTATAGCTACAACGGTTTGCGGGATCGTGCCGACCTGCCGCAGTAAAATGCTGGCGGCTGGTCGGCAAGCGGTTAAAAAACAAAAAAAAAAAGCTGGTGTGCTGATGATGATTGGAGTGGACAAGAGAAGTTTGTGTAAGTGGGGGAGAGGTGAAATCTGTGGGGGAGAAGGGAAATTCAAGGGGATATGAGGGGCGATAGCAAAAGGATGAAGCAGGTAGTGAGAGTAAATACAGAGATGGTGAAGACAATGGGATGTGTCAGTAATGTGGGGAGAGAGTCCCTTGGGGAGGGGACTGGACAGCGCAGGAGACAGCTGGTCTACTTTATGGAGTAGGAGCACATGATCTCATCCATGGCTTGGAGCTATTAAGGCATGCTATAGAGCAGTGCACTAACACACCACACCCATGTGAGTACCCTATAAAGACATGCTGGTAGGTTAATTGGATCCTGTCTAAATTGTCCCTAGTATAGGTATGAATGTGAGTTAGGGACCTTAGATTGTAAGCTCCTTGAGGGTATAGGGACTGATGTGAATGTATAATATATATATGTAAAGCGCTGCATAAATTGACGGCGCTATATAAGTACCTAAAATAAATAAATAAATATATTAGGTCTTTGTTTGCAGTAAATAAAATCTTTTAAAACAGTATCACACTATGGAGTTTCTGTTTGATATTTATATGTGAGGAGGCTACATCTTTGAGCAGTGTTTGGACCTTGCAACCTGACCTGGAATTTTGATGATTCAAAAGCGTGTATTGACCAAACTTAATTACGAGGTCACACACTCTGAGGTGAGGGGCCATTACCTTGGGGTGGGGAGCACCTGAGTGTAATCACTGCTGCAGATCGCTATATTCACAGTCACTTATCAAGTCACGTTTATTATTGCTGTATTACGGACACTGAAAACTGATCCTGGGTGGTCAGAGTATCACGGACTTATATAAACTTGAGCACTTTATGGATCACTTTTGTATCAATATTTATATTTTATGAAATGTGTGTATATTCACGCTATATGATGTTGAAAGCTGAATGACGACTTTTAGTCGCTTATATATTATTATTATATTCTTGAATTTTATTGTATAGGCACATTACTTTAGATAACAATTTTGTTTTTTAGGTTTTTTGCTGCAGATTCAGCAGATCATTTAGGCCCCTTTCACACTGGGGCGGTGGGTGCGTCGGCGGTACCGTCAATTTTGCGGCGCTATTCGGCCACTAGCGGGGTGCTTTTACCCCCTACTAGCGGCCGAGAAAGTGTTAAAACCAGCCAAGAAAGGGTTAAAACCACCTGCAAAGTGCTGCTGCAACAGCGCTTTGCCGGCGGTATAGCTGCGCTACCCATTGATTTCAATGGGCAGGAGCGGTGAAGGAGCGGTATACACACTGCTCCTTCACCGCTCCAAAGATGCTGCTAGCAAGACTTTTTTTTAGCGTCCTGCCAACGCACCGCTCCAGTGTGAAAGCCTGAGTGGCTCTTTCAGGGAGCTTTGCAGGCAGTATTTTTAGCGCTGTAGCACCTGCAAAGTGCCCCAGTGTAAAAGGGGTCTAAGGGGATAGTGCAGCACATGATTTATTTATTTATCTGTGATTCTCACATGTTAGTATGGGACGTGATTAGTGCTAGCAGCTGTCATTATATTATTATAAGATAGGGGAACTTTGATTTGGTAACTCGCTAGACCTTTACTATTTTTTTGGTCTAAACTCAGTCCTGGTCCTAACCCAGTTCTGATGAACCCGTGGGAAGCTTTACCATGATTGCATTACTTCCAGCCCATTTAGCTGTGGCCAGGGCATTCCTTACCCCATAGCTCACAGCTGTATGCATGCAAAGGAGTGGGGATGCTGGTGACATCCATGACCTAATATGACCATATGGCCAGGTAGAGAAATGTTCTTGCAATAGCTGATTGGGCTGGCAGGGATACGATCAAGCGCCAGCTTCCAACGGGTCTTGCTGAACTAAGTTTGGACAGAATGCGACTCATCCCTTTACTGCTACTTATCATTGTATTAATTCAGCCACTTAAACAGACTCCAACTTTTCTCCAGCAGTGATAAATTATCACGTGATGTGATGTGATGGTAAACTGTGATCATACAGGCATAATCACCGTTTATTAAACAGACACCTATGCCATTGTAAGCTACCGTATACATATTTTAATGTCATTGGTTTCTGAGTGGTAATAATTAACATCTCCCTTACTGACAGTTTCATTTCAAAGCAACTTCTGAAGGACAAACATAATTATTTGCTAAGCATATACCACAATTTCAGGATAAAAACAAAAGTATAAATAGCTGTGACTACCATTTTAAAATCACCTTCATTAGTGTGTCCTCTACAGGCTGTAGAAAAAATTGTTCTGATATTTTAGGCTACTGCATATCTCTACTCTAATAGGTCCAATATTAGAATTAAAGTTTTGCCATTTATCACCAAAATGAAACTCTAAACAAGCATAGTGATTTATTGCCAACATACAGAAGGGATAGGCACTGTGAGATTTTCTAGTAGATAATGTACAGAATACAATGTACATGTTTATCTGACATATTATGTGACTCTTTTAGACAATACAGTAATGAGCATACAGGCTATTTAGCCACTGACACAGTCTCCCAGATATGTGCTTCAACTTAAGAGATGTAGTGGTGTTTTTCATTACCAGGCTCTCTTTGTATTCCTGCCGTCCATTGTAATCCAAAAATGATTCACAAAGACATTAAGTGGTTGAACAATCACCAGCCAATATTATACACAAAGTAAGAGCCATAACTTTATTTACAATATTCTGCACATAAAAAAAAACAGGAATAGTTGCCATTTATAAATGCCCAGCAATACCCATCATACTCAGGATTATTCAAATATACAAGAAAACTGTGAAGAACAGGAGGCGCAGGCAATCTGCAGCACTTATGTACGTTACAGCATTTTATCAAGACCAACAGACCCCCCCCCCATGGTCATTCTTAAATATATTCAATAATGATAACAATATACCACAAGTAAGCTTACCTATTCATCTGTAACTGCAAACTCCCCCTGTAGGTTCATAAACCATTCCAGCATGAACAGCAGTTTGTACTCTAAGATGGTTCTATCACTTGCACCGTGATGGGTAGTTTTTACTACTTATACTGCTGGCACGAACACTTACATTCTGTGCTGCTCCTCAATGTGCTCACTGCTCTAGTTTTTTTCCTCCTGAATCAGCTTGTACCTACAACACTGGTCCCACTTTCCTGTATAAGAGTGGCTCCTTGACTTGCATGAACCTATGGAGCCACCCATTCATGTGTTCTCATCTGATACTGCTGTCTGACATAAGGACACTCCTTGTGCTGGCAGGCACAGGCAGCCTAAATGCATTAGAGACCTGCCTACCAAGTGTAATTGATTGAATGCAGTTGGCCATACATGTGCAAATGGTTCATAAATTATGAGACATGTAGTCCCATGGAGGGGGATCTAGTGGCTATGCATGAAGGCATGACTGAGCCTAACCTGACTAGAGCATTACTTGAAGTTTAAATACTGTGTAAGCTAATCTGTGTATACTGCAGAAAGAAAATGGACAGCAATCACTTTCAGCGGTTTTCAATGCCTGAACTTCAGTTACTGGGATAGTATACATACAGGGTAATCAATGTAACTCAAAATGGTTCTTAGTACTTGTGGTTTGAGCCTGCTTTTGAATGTAGATGGGCTACACATATATTTTAGAATTCAAAAATAGAAATGTACAGTATGTATCATGATAGGAGGAGAAATGGGGGACTCGAGTGATATAGAGTCAAGGCTCGAACAGGGAATCATCAAAACCAATTTGGAGGAAATGAGCAACCCAAAGTCACCACCATAGCTTGGTAAACACAGAGACTCTATCTTATAGAGTGGCCTGCGTAATCCTGTTCTTGATGAGGTACAACTTGGGAGTTTTCCAGGCCTTTGCTAGCATTTGTTTACCAGCTGTCATAACTTGCAGAAGGAGCCTAAATTGAAGCTTAGTAAGCTTAAAGGTATTTAAATAAGGAGTGCAACTGCAGGGTCAACGGTTAGTGGTCTGTCAAAGAGTGTAGATAGTATCCCAAATACTTCAGCTCAAAAGGTTCTCACTAGAGGGCACGTCCAGCAAACATCCTCTGAGTTGACTATGATTTATCTGCGACCTCTTCCACATTTCATGATAACAAATGCCACATTAAATTCAGAAAACCTATTGGCTCCTGGGTAGAAGTTTTATGTTACAATTTGAGCAGCTATGATATGGTGAGAAAACATTGCAACTCATGGGTCTTAAAGCGACCCTAAATAATTCAAAATAAATCTACCAGGTAGTAGAAGAGCTAATACAGTTACCTCTCTGGTAGATCCTGTTTCCTACATTTGCTCCATTCAGTCGCTACAGTCTCTGTCAACACGTCTGTAACGTGAATTCTCTAACCCCAACATTACTTCTGTGTCCCGTAATGATCTATAAGGATCTTTGAGAATGGAGCCAAAGAGTGCAGTGGAAGATTTAGCAAACTTACACCAACAGAAACGTTGAATGCTGAGGAGCCTGATGACGGCTGAAATGCTGGAATAAAATCCATTGGATTTCTTACACGACTGATAGGGTTGCTTCCATTTTTGCATCACATATAATACTTTGTCAAATCATACTTCAGGAATACCCCATGCTCAGTATAAAAATACACTTATTTTTACCATTACACCGCCTCTCAATAAAAGACAAATAATTCCAGAAAAAATCATATTCTCAAAGTTACTGCTAATATATGAAAGTTAAAATGGAAAGTTCTTGAGTACTTGTAAGACATGTAAAATATAACTGAATTTAGAGAATATAGCTTTCTTTTCCTGAGATAAACCACGTGTTATGTTTTCCTTAAATATCTTATTTAATAATTCTGCAGTGTTAATCAGATTACAGATCGCATAAATGGAAGTGTATGAGATATTGTTTTATTGTTTTAGTCCACACACATGGAAAAGTATTCCAGGGAAATCTAAAACTATATATATTTCAATAACCTAGTTGTATGGACACAGATCCCTATAGACACAGTGCATTTATGGATAGGTAATTGATCAGATCATGTAACATTTCCCCGTGATACAACTTGTAAATGCTTACCAAAAATATTAAAACCTGTACTATCCCTAGCCTTTTCTCTCTAAAGTTCCCATTTCATCACTCTCTACAAGGCTTAGCACATTCATATATATCACCTTCAATCTCAGCTTCCATCAGTACGATCCTCTTATACCAAGCTCAGAAATGCCTCATCTTTGAACCGCTTATATCTACAACACTCACACCTAAATCTTTCTCTCTCATCTCTGTGTAACTCTGGCCCTTTTTTCTTTTCGGAATTCATCATACACCTTTCTCCAACATCTTGAAGCCTGGATGAAAATGGACTTCTAAAATCCAGTTATTCACTTAGATAAAAGTGACTTCAAATATTTTTAAGATGCTTTGGCTTGTTTTACACAGTGCTCTTTGCCATTCCGGCAGATTGCGAGCTGTAAATGATCACCTGTCCATGCTACACAGTGCCACATCCTCCTACTTATTTCACAATGTCATCCTAAATAAGTTCATTTTTTTAAAACTGTGGTGTAGCTGTAGTTTGTAGCTGTTCTATGCAGAATAGGTGGAAACAGTTCTGTAAAGGCATAAGAAAGTCAATGTGCAGAATAAGAACCAACTGGGACATAATTCTGATAATGTTACAGACAGGTTATTTTTAACAATTTTTTACACTGTATTCAACATTTTTATACCACGGAAATGTCCAACGTGGGTATATAATTATTACTTTAAAAGAAAGCAAACTGAGATCTCCAGAATGTAACAATGCAGATTGCTAGACATTGCCTTGTGCATTCTGTGCTGCCTACCAGCTGGTACATTTTGTGTCACATAGCATCACTTAACTCACAGCTTCAGCAACACTTCCCAAATATAAAAAAGAGTGTTTTCTTTTACAAAGTTTGATGGGATGTTCACTTAACAGGTGAATCTTAGGTATTTTATTTATTACAGGTATTTTTATAGCACCAACAATTTCCACAGTCACATCAGTCCCTGTCCTCAAAGAGCTTACAATCTAAGGTTCCTATCTCACATGTGCACACATACTTGGGCCATTTTAGAGAGCACCCAATTAGCCTACCAGAACGTCTTTGGGATGAAACCCATGCAAGCACAGGGAGAATATGCAAACTACATGTAGACAGTATGCTGACCGGTATTTGAACCGGGGACCCCAGTGCTGGGAAGTGCTAATCACTAAACAGCTGTGTATATAATCGGCTTTTACTGCAGGCACACCCCTGTTTATAAAAGCATGACCAAGCTACTAATTTATTTAATAAGGGAAAAAAGCAATGTGCAAACTTCACAAAACCATAGCACCCAGTCAGCCAATCAGAATTTATTCTTCACCAACTGGACTGCAGTAAACTAACCAACTGATACTGGTTAACGCACTTCAGACTACATAATGGTCATAATTTCCATCCTTTACATTATCTTATGAAATAAAAGCAATAATTTACTGAATACACTAAGACGCGAATTTGCATTTTTCCCCAATCATCCAATCGGAGGTAGCAATTTGTGTTTTATGATATTGCTCTTAACCTTGCTGTGTCTTTAGAGGTGATTGCTGGTTTGGCATGCCGATACAAAGCTTACAATAGTAAGTAAATCATATGAGTCATCAGTTCATTGAGTAACATTTATATGGTACTTTGTTACAGTGTTAAAAAAAAAAAAAACAAGTCTCTGATTAAACTAAAGAAATCTTGCTAGCGTGGCAGAGGACATTTTTGTCTCCAGGAAGTAATTATGCCATCTTGTGCCAATAGTTAAGTTCTACAGTAAATAGCTGTCATTGATGAGATATGCAGTTTCCCTGCTGGCTTGCTCTGTCTAGATACTAAGGAAGAGTCCAGTCAATTAGAAATCATGCATGCACCATTGAGCAATAATTTTCCATACCGCTGTGAAAATCAGCTCTTTCAGCTCTACCATCCTAAATGCCCAGCATCAAAAAAAAAAAAAAGAAATATCAATGGTTCTGTGACTTTTCATTTACCTCCCACTTCACAGGTTTGTCAACCCCAGCCAGTAGTCAAGTATCAGAGCCTGAAAATAACAAGAGAGCCACAAAGGCATTGGACCAAAAGTATGCCCTGGAAAAAGCCTGCACGTGAAATCTGCACATTCTGTGCTAAGAAAACTCAGTGTCACAGGTACCATTAACCATCTCGCTGCTCCACTATTCAGCAGGAAGAGCAAAGACAAAAGCTGCATCCTTGCATGCATTCAAAGAGGTACTCCGATCAGCCAGCCCTTTAAATTCAGACTATCCAGAGCAGGGGGTGATTGTCTACACATCAAAACAATAGACGCTCAACTATAGCATGGCTTACGGCTATTCCTGCAAGTAGCAGGATAAATGATGATATTATTAACCACATGTCCTAGTGATCTAACATAATATTAATAAACAAATGTATAATTGATCTGAAATAATAATATTAAACAGATATCCTAGAGATCTAAAATAATATTACTAAATGGATGTCTCACTGATCTTGCACAATATTATTAAACAGATACCTATAATATTATTAGATACCTATAATACTATTAAACAGATGTCTCAGTGATCTATAGTATTAAACTGATGTCTCAGTGATCTATAATATTAAACTGATGTCTCAGTGATCTAAAATAATATTATTAAACTGATGTCTCAGTGATATTTATTATTAAACTGACGTCTCAATAATATGAATCATTATTTCATGAAAGACACCCTGCCATTCATTGATAGCGATATCGCTGTTGATTGAGAATCAGTCAAATTCAAAGGGGGGGGGGATTGTGTGCATGGCAACCAATCAGCTTCTAGCTTTAGTTAGTTCAGCTAAGCTTTAAAAAAAGAAATCTAGAAGCTGATTGGCTGCCATGTGCAGTCCATTCTTAGTAAATTCCCTTTAAATTCACTACTGCATTAATATATATTTCTATATTTCTTCTGCTATACAATAACTGCAACAACAACAGTACAAGAACAATCAGATCATCCATCACACAAGTTGATTACAGTATATATATATATATATATATATATATATATATATATATATATACTTTCAAACTGGTAGCAACAATAACTGTCAAAATCCCCATGCTAGTAAGTACTGTGGCATGTTCCCATGCTGTTTTTGTATTATAAAAAGCATGCAGACATCACATTGCACATCGCCTTATAAGTGGGCTATTTTAGCATAGTTGTGTCCCTGTATAAAATATGTCTTTGTGATAAGGCACCCCTATAGCATGCCTTGTAGAGGAGCAGATGTGCTGTGTGATGTGTGTGTGTGTATAGCTGCTGGCAGTAGACTTACCTTGCTCTGCATAGAGGTAGTAGGGCAGAGTGAGAGCCATGAGACAAGTGAGGGTGCTGCAGAGCCCCATGCTGTGTGTACTATAGATACCCAGAGATGCTGATGCTGCTGATACTGATGCTGCTGTTTGGAGCTCCCAGTTCGGACTCAGGATGCCCCATAATAGGAAGAGGAGGGCGGTGCAGAGCCGGAATGAGCAGCCAATGAGAGAGTGGCGGAGGAGGGAGGCAGCACGTGTTGTGTCTGTCTGAGGATGGGGAGTGCAGGCAGAGTGTGCAGGGTGAGCTGGGAGTGATCAGACATAATACTACCCTATACAATGAGGGGATGAGGATCTGCGTGCACTGACTATAGAGAGGATCATTGGGGGCTGTGCAGCTGGAAGAAAGCCCTGCTATGGAAAGGACAGGCACAGCTCACCTAGCACACACACACACTCACACACACACACACACACACACACTTGGCTTTCAGCTGCAAGGTGATTGCGTGCACAGAGCATAGTGACATTTCACATCTCACATAGCAAATGAATGGAAGAATGGAAAAGTGCAAGGCTGACCATACACCATGCAATTTGATTGTCTATTCTCCTTTTGGTGGCCATACACATTTCAGTTCACAATCAGTTTTTTTCCAGATCGATCTTTTCTGATAGGAGTGCTTCATCTACAATCCACAACTCATCTAATCGATATGTCACACTCGGGGAAGTAGAGTCTGATCAACAAGATGCAATCATAATTATGGATTGATCGCAACTCTATTTTTGCCGTGTAATCTCATAATCTGATCAATCAAAATACGATCGTATTCATGAGCAAAGTATCCCATTGCTGCTTATCAACAGAAAACAAGCAATATTTTTTGCACCCTGGAGTATCTACTCTGTTTAAATCTGAACCTGTATATGCATTTAGAATTTAACCACTTAAGGACCGAGCCTCTTTCTGACATTTGGTGTTTACAAGTTATAAACAGTTTTTTTTGCTAGAAAATTACTTAGAACCCCCAAACATCATATATTTATTTTTTCTAACATCGTAGAGAATAAAATGACGGTCTTGCAATACTTTTTGTCACACTGTATTTGCGCAGCGGTCTTACAAGCGCACTTTTTTGGAAATTTTTTTTTTTAATTACAACAGTAAACAGTAAAGTTACCCCAATTTTTTTTATATTGTGAAAGATAATTTTACGCAGAGTAAATTGATACCCAACATGTCACGCTTCAAAGTTGCGCCTGCTCGTGGAATGGTGACAAACTTTCACCCTTAAAAATCTCCATAGGTGACGTTTAAAAAATTCTACAGCTTGCATGTTTTGAGTTACAGAGTAGGTCTATGGCTAGAATTATTGCTCTCTCTCTAACAATCATGGCAATACCTCCCATGTGTGGTTTGAACATCATTTTCATATGCGGGCGCTGTTCCTGTATGCGGTTGCTTCTGCGCGCTAGCTCAGTGGGACGTGGCGCGTTTAAATTTTTTTTGTATTTTTTATTTTACCTTTTATTTAGAATTTTTACACTGTTCTTTAAAAAAAAAATGGGTCACTTTTATTCCTAATACAAGGAATGTAAACATCCCTTGAAATAGAAAAAAAGCATGACAGGACCTCTTAAATATGAGATCTGGGGTCAATGTAATAAAAAAAAAAAAATTATGACATTAAAAAAATGACCCTTTAAGAGCATCGGGCAGAAGGGATGTTTTGACGTCACTTCCACCCTGCAATGATATGGAGACGGGTGGGGGATATCTTCCCCTCACTCATCTCCATGTCAAGCTAGGGAGAGGATCCGATCGCCTCTGCCTCTACCGACAGCTCCCTTAAGGGGCGGAGGGCACCGGAGGGCGACGGTAGGGGGGCCTCTCCTGCCATTGTTAAAAGTGATCTCACGGCGAATCTGCTGCAGAGACCACTTTTATCTTGAAGCAGACTATCCACTGAAAAAGAGGATACCAGGGTTATGGACAATGGTATTCCTCTTCAAAGTAGCAACGTATAACTGCAGCGGCTGGTCTGGAAGTGGTTAATGAACGAGCGCCAAATTGCATCACGCATAGGGAAGCTTATTCATTTCAATGGGCTGCTCAATGAGCTTCATGTGTTTATTTAAACAGACATTTTTTAACAATGAATGGCAAAATCACATGATTTTGCACATGTTCATGAATCGCTAAAGTGTGAATGAAGGCATAGCCATATCCTGTTGATTTTGAGGACCCATTCACACCTGAGCGTATAATACAATATTTTTTTTAGGCAAATTATAGGTGTATTACAGGGAAATTACAGGTGTATTACAGGTATATTACAGGCATATTACAGGTGTATTACAGGGAAATTACAAATGTATTACAGGTGTATTACAGGTGCATTACAAGCATATTACAGGCATATTACAGGTGTATTACATGTATACTACGGGCATATTACAGGTGTATTACAGGCATACTACAATGAAAAATAACTCTGATAAAGTATGTTCCCAGTGTGTCACATTCCATGAGAATAAGGAAAAAGAGGAAAACCTCTAGGGGTGGGACTTTGAAAGCATTACTAAAAAACAATGAATTATGAAAATATATTTATTACAAAAACAGTATAAACAAGATACTGAACATGGTCATGAATACTAAAAAATCAAGGTATACAACAATGGAGATACAGTATTCTATATCCAACGCGTTTCAGAGCTGATTGTCGTCTCCTTCATCAGGGTATTAACAGGATATATGTCGTCTATGAAATCCAAAATTATACAGTCAACAGTAAGTTAAAACATCAATCCAATAACATACAGACATAGAAAAGCCAAATATAAATGGCAACTCAGATCTAGTTCAGTTGTATATACATGAGAAATCCATGTTCATATTTAAAAACATTGCCACATAGGATCGTCAGCAGCCCTGCTCGCATAGACATCTGCGATAGTCGTGTCTTAATATGCACAAATACAAAGAATGCAGGGACTGCACCACACCACCACCCCCAATGAGAAGAGGGTGTTTGGGCTTATGCGTAGGGGTCCCTGTTCTGGGAAATGGCCCCAGATACTGAAGCCTATTGAAGGGAGTCCTAGAAAAGAAGTAAAGAGGTATGTAGGTATATAGATATATATCTGCAATATAAGAATACCCTGAAGACAAAAAATTGCTTGCTGGAAAAAATATACCTGTAATAAGATCAGCAGCCAAAGAGACATACACGGCGTCAGAGCCAGAGAGGACTGGGATATTGGAGATGCTAAAAAGAAATCCAAAAAACATATAGGGTAAGTATCACTGCTGTAGGCAGAGAACATAAAGTAGATAGCCCCTGTATTGAATGAAAGCAGCACTTGATGAAAGCGCATGCAGCATTACAAAGACAGTGTACTTACTGCTGGTAGACTGAAGTCTAGAGTGCATGTCCCAAGTTGTTCCTCTCAGTACCCGTGATGCCGTGGAAATGGGGCCAAGTATATGTAGACTCGTACATCTCTGCCATGCTGTCCACTAAATGGGTGACAGCGGTGTACGGCAGAAAGTGAAGGAGGACTTCCGAGAGACCCCCCAAGTCGAGTTCGCGCCGCGCCTCCACGCTGCACGTGCGCAGAATTACATCATACGCACGCACTGTGGAGTGACGCGACGTGTGCACATCCTGCCGACAGGGAAGTGTGTCCAGGAGGCTGGGAAAGCAGTCACCAAGGAGACAAAAGGGGGAGTGTCAAATAGAATCTGTCAAAAGACAGGCCACTACTGCAGAGCATCCTAAAAAGGAGCGTCTTACCCGTGCCGGGCATGCGGGGCCATTTCCAATATAAAAAAGCTATATTCAAAATAGGAAATTAAGTGAAAATCCAAAAATTGAAAAATAATAAAAACTACATAGATGTAAAGCTTATATCTATAGAGGCTGAATGACATTTGTATAGATGTATAAGATACAAATTTCAAAAAACAGGTTGCGGTCAGGAAAACGAGTGCACCCATGTGGCAATGTGTACATCGAGACATGCAGCAAAAAGCAAAGGACAAAAAATGAAGGAAAAGAAGAGAAAACAATGCAAACAATAACAAAAATCATCTGTTAACAAGGAAGATTATAATTATTATTATACAAATAAAAAATGAGCCCAAAAAAAAATTCTTGTGTCAGTATGTAACAAGACAAAGAAAATTGAAACAGAAGAAAAGAAAAAACAAATAGAAGGATACAGAGATAGAAGTCAGCCAAGAAGATTTACAGAGTGTAACCCTTAGGATTGCTACTTTTTCATCCCCCCTGAGGCAAACTGCCTCATTGAGTCCCGGGGAAAATGTAGCTCTCAAGGTGTATATCTAGCGCAGCTCCAGCTGGAGAAGATCTTTGTTCCAGTCTCCTCCTCTGGAG